>CANSZD010001229.1:0-15000 GCA_947648045.1 Beta corolliflora
GTAACCTACTAAACTTAAGTCTAAACAGGTTAAAAACTTAATGAAGAAAACGAGACATACAAGCCCTAACTGATCGGGGATAATCAAAGGTAGACATAAAATGGGAAGACCGCTCAAAGGTTGACTTATTTAAAACAATTTTTCCTTGATTTTATTGTTGTATTTTGTTTATGGAATACACGGTTAATTAAATAAAAATGAAGTAGAATATCACATAAGAAGTTCACTATTAAATTTATCACTAATGATTTAAAAAAATTGACCTACGGTGTTAGTGGGGAAAATGGACGTTAGTTGATTAAGTGTACATCATGGGATTAATGGTTGTTTATGTGACTCAACAACTTAGTATAAATAGCGCCTTACCACTTGTCATAATTTTATCACGGCTTAGAGAGATAAACACATGAGTTTGGAGTTAAATTCTTTTTAAAAGTGACTTAAAGTGCGTCAAAGTTCCAGTACTAGAGTCATCAAAAGAGTTGTAATTTTCGAAGAGTACAAGGGAGTGAACTTGAGTGAGTTCAAGAGTGTGTGAGGAAGAGTAAGAGAAGAGTAGGGAAGAGAGAAAAGAGAAGAGACAAGAGACAAGAGACAAGAGAGAGGAAGAGCTTTGACAGTTAGAGGGAATTGTTGATTGGGAAAGTCGGAGTTCTTAGTGGAACTTGAAGGTCTCGAGTAGAAAATAGGTTGTAATAGAGGTGTTGGCCAATTATAAAGGAGAGTTTTTATTCCTATTGGGCCTAGGAATTTTTTTTCTCGTTGAAATTCTCTCGTGTCTTTGCATTATTTACTTAAGTTCCTTTAATATTTTACAAAAGTACTTAGAGTTCCACATAACAATTCACCCCTCTCTTGCAGTGTTCCATTCGAGTTAGCGGTGGTATGATAACATGAACTCATTAAATTCAAGCAACCTTGAAGAGAGATCCTTGGAAGAATGAACACTCACGAGAAACTCGAAGAGGGTTACTCAGCTCAATGACCTCCAATGTTCAATGGGATGTTCTACACCTATTGGAAGAACCGCACGGAAATCTTTATCAAAGTCTGGGAACTACCGGGTTTGGAAAGTGATCGAAGTTGGAGAGTATGAGGTAACAAAGTCCAACTCGGATATAATGATGTAGTTGCTAAGCTTATATCTGAATATGATGGGGAGAGGATTTTGAAAAAAATGGAGATGATGCTCGTCTTTGTTAAATTACTTCATTGTTGTCTTAGACCCCATGAACACAATCGTGTTATGAGATGTAAAATGCTAAAAAAAATTAGAATTTGCTCCAAATAACCCACGAAGGAACTAATGAAGTAAAACGTTCTAAAATTGATCTTCTAATGTTTAAGTATGAAAGTTTTTGAGATTATGACTAGAGAAAGCAATACAGTTAGATGCTCACGTTTTACTAACATTATAAATGAGCTTGTTTCTCTTGGAAAAGATATCCCTACTTGCGAGCATGTTATTAAAGTTCTAAGGAGGCTGCCCGCAAGATGAGAGGTGGATCGGAGATCGGGGACTTCCTAATGGAGACAAAGGACTACACCATGTTCAACATAGAACAAGTGGCTAGTTCCTTGGCGACCTATGAGTTACATCTAGGAACTAGTGGTGGTGAGAGTTCCAAGAACGGCATGACGCATAAGGGCGATGAATCCAAAGCGAGATGATGAAGAAGCGACCTTGAAAGTAAGGAAGTTCAAGAAGGCATTCAACAAGAATCGTATTTCTAAAAAGGACTTGAACAAAAATCCTCAAGTTTCAAAAAGGACTCACGGTTGTCACAAGTGCGTATCCACTTGAAGACTTAATAAAATATTGTCCTCAATGGGATATTAGGCAAAGTCAAAGGCAATGAGCATAATAAGGACAAATCTACATACTTTCTTATACTCCAAGAATGATGTGAAGAAGGCTATGATTGCGGCTTGGGATGATAGTGATTCCACTAGTGGAAAAAAAGCTCAAATGACACAATAAAGCGATCCAGGTTCTACAAAATCGGATCCGTTAAGTATTAGCTTGATAGGTTGGCCTAAAAAGCCGGATCGGTTAATATTACTTATCCGGTTGTAAACCAAACCACTTACCAGTTAATAAATTGGGTCCAAATTAAAAAGCGCTCGCTCTCTGTTTGGAGGCTGAAGAAAGAGACCGTGTTCACATAAATTGGGTCCTCCTATCTCTCCTCCCCTCCCCACGATCTCACACTTCTCCTCCAAACCCCTAACCTCCTAACTCGCCCACCTCTCTCTTCTTCTCTCCTCCAACGCCACACCACCCACGCCGAGGGGTGATAATGAGCTGACAAGCTCGCGAATAGTTCGGGTTCGGCTCGGTCGAAAATCGGCTCATTGTGGCTCGGCTCCGGTTCGGGCTCGGCTCGAGACTTAAACGAGCGAGCTAAGCTAAGCAAAAGCTCGGCTCGAAAAGCTCGTGAACGGCTCGATTATTATTTTATACTAAAAAAATATTTTATATTAAAAAATAATTTATATTAAAAAATTATTAATATATTAAAAATTATATGATGTATTTCTTTTAAAATATTAACTCAACTAAGGTATATACAGATTTTTCGCAAAATAAATTTCCCAAAACGAGCTCGAGCCCATAATCGAGGCTCGAGCCAATAATCGAGACCCGAGTTTGAGGCGAGGCTCGAGCCGAACTGGCACGAGCTCGAGCCTGAGTCGAGCTCACGAGGAGCGAGCTCGAGCAGCAAAAACTAATCACGAGCTTGAGGCGAGAGCTTGGCTCCCCAAGCTCGTCGAGGCTCACGAGCCGAGCCCCGCCTGAAAAACGAGCTCGAGCCGGAGCCCAATGTTAGTCGGGCTCGGCTCGTTGACTCAGCACCCCCTACCCACGCCTACCAACCACGCCCATTTATTTTTCTCCTCTCATCGCCACTAACCCAGAAGATTTCTTCGTTCTCCGTCGCTTTCGGACAACCCACACTCCAATTTTCACGAACAACGAGTGTCGTTCGCTCACGGCGTAACTACCCCAACCGACCCGAAGATTTCGTTGTTCTCCGTCGCAGCCAGGTTCGTCGCGGGCGAATTCAAGTCAAGCTCGGCTCCCCGATTCTTTGCTCGTTTGAGACCTAGGGTTTCGGGTTTTCATTTTCATTTTAATTTTTGAAGTTGTCATTACTTTGCGTTTTTAGGGTTATGTTTGAAATTATTTTACTTGATTAATTTCGAGATTGTAATTGTTTTGTAACTCGATTCCACTAATTCATTTCCCATTCTACATACGAGGTTCTTTTATCTTGTAATTTATATAGTAATTTTTCGTGTTTTTTTGTGTTATATTTTTCGTTTTTAGTTCAAGATTTAGTTTGATTTCGTTTTTTTTGTTTGGGTGCGATTTCATTTCTCATTTCGTTTTTTAGGGTTTAGGGTTATAATTTATTCTTTCGTTTTTTATTGTTGTAATTTCTTTTCTAATTTTTTTTAGTTCATATTTAATTTCTAAGATTATTATGTAATATTGGTAATTCAATAATATATTTCTTTGAATTTGTTGTTTGTAATTTGATATAATTTTTAGTTCGGATGTAATTTCGCTTATATTTTAGTTCGGATCTAATGTGATACAAGAACACAGTTTTGATGGGAATTTGATATAATTTCATTTTTTCAATTTGTTGGCGGTATTATTTCATTTTTTGGGAATTGTTCAACATGGAACTCTGATCAATGCTGCAAAGAGGCATTGCGTATGCTCGATTTTTTTTTTAATCCAAAATGTACCTTAACCGATGCGGTTTTAATGTGAAAATCGCTGTGGCCCAATTTGATCGATAATGCTTAACTAATCCGGGTTCAAAACTTGGGATCAGTAAAATTTCTTGCAGCTGCGGCCCAATCGCTTCGGTCCATTTCGGAGCGATAAGCCCAATTTGACGGAGCGGTTGGGCTTTTTTCTACCGGTGTTCTGAAGTTGATGAGGAACAACCTAAAGTAGAAACTGACAACTTGTGTTGGATAGCAAGGACTGATAAGGACAAGTTCCCTAAGGAACCTGAGAATAAGGTACTTCTTACTCCTAAAAATCTTAACTCTCTTTCAAAATAAAAGTTGATTGACCTAGATGTAGATATACATGAAAAATGGACAATTATGAGTAATAAGAAACTTGAGTGCCAAAAGAGCTCTCAAAATATGTAAAATATGTTGATTGGTTGAACGCCAATAAGAACCGATGTTCAAGGTCGTTTCTTTGAGCTTTTTGATAAAAGTCTTTCTTTAAAAGAAACTCTTGAAATTTTGAAAAATGAGATCAACCAATTCAATGTGTAACTTAAATGCGTATAAGTTGATCAATCTTGATATCAATTATAGCCGTTCAATGAAGTTCCTGTCAAGTTATCGGAGTATGACAATGTTAAATCGATTAAGAGAAACTTAGGGTTGAATATGAAAAATTGAAAATGGAACTTACTACTGGCTAGAAAAGGTAAAAGTATTGAACAACGTGAAGTTACTAAGTGGCAGTGAATGCCCAAACAAAACGGATGAAGGTCAAGGTTTGAACTATAAAAGAATAGTGGCAAAAGCGAAAACATATGTGGATCTTCCAAGTAGCAAAATATGTTCCTTACGTGGGAACACAGAGCACTTAAATGGGTATTGTTCCAAGAAGAACAACTTTGTGAAAAAGAATGAAAGGCATCATAAGTAGGTATGGGTAATAAAAGCTGATGTTAATGTGTCTACAGAGGAATCTAAGGAACCTAGGTTCTTGCATGTAACAATTAGTTGCATTTGCAGGTATTAGTAAAGGGGAATAATACATGGTACCTCGACAGTTGTTGTTCCAAGCACATGAAAAGAGATAAATCTAGATTTCTCTCACTAGTAGCCTATTCAGGGGAACTGTGACTTTTGGTGATAAGAAGAAATTAAAGGTGAGATCATTGCAATAGGCAAGATTGGTAAGTCAAGTTCACATTCAATTGATAATGTTTTTCTTGTTGATGGATTGAAGCACAACTTGTTTAGTATTTCGCAATTCTGTGACGAAGGAAACTCTATTTTTTTTACTTATGAGCGTTGTCATATCATTAACAAAAACACAGGTAAGGTAATTCTAGAAAGGAAACGCGAAACGAACACATACATTGTGGATCTCAATGCAGTTACTAGGAACAACCTTACTTGTCTCAGTGTTATTGAAGATGATTCTTTACTTTGCAAAAACATTTTGGCATGCTAGCTTCTCTTTGCTTGATAAATTTAGATCTAAGGAACTTGTAGTAGGTCTGCCTTCAATCAAGTTCCATTGTGATAAAGTGTGTAATGCATGTGTAAGAGGTAAGCATGTTAGATATTCGTTGAAAAGGAAAAAGTTTGTAAGCACCACAAAGCCATTGGAACTCATCCATATGGATTTGTGTGGTCCTGTGAGAGTCCAAAAGTAGAAACAGTAAGCTATATGTCTTGGTGATAGTTGAGGATTACTCTAGATATACATGGGTCATGTTCCCTCATAGCAAAGATGAAACATTTGATAAATTAGTCAGTTTTGCAAAAAACTATACAAAAAGTAAGTGGTTATCAACTTGTTCATTGAAGATCTGACCATAGAAAGAAATTTGAGAATTCCATGTTTGATAAGTTTTGCAGGGAACATGGTACGGATCACAATCTTTTTGCTCCTAGAACACCACAGTTCAATGGTGTTGTGGAAAGAAAAAATACGACACTTGAAGACATGGCAAGAACAATGTTTGTAGCAAGCAAACTCTGCAAGGACCCTTCGGTCTGAAGCTGCCATTACAGCTTATTACATCATTAATAGAGTCATGATTAGACCTATCTCTAATAAAACTCCCTATGAACTGCTTAAAGGAAGAAAACCAAACATTTATTATTTGAGAGCATTTGGTTGTTAATGTTTTGCTCATAATAATAGCAAAATAAAGTTAAAGAAGTTTGATGAAAGGAGTGATGAAGTCGTGTTCCTTGGTTATGCTTCTAATAGTAAAGCTTATAGAGTCTACAACAAGAAAACAATGTGTGACGAGGAAAGTGTATATATTATTTTTTGATGAAATTGATAATTTTGTAGAGTGTAAATGATGACTTGTAGGAATAATAAGATTATGATATTGGATTGGTGAGAACGGATCCGGAAGAAAAAGAACAACCATCCAACAAGCAACAACGAAAAGTTCAAGAGAATCAACCTCCTATTGAATGGCAAAATGACCAAGTTCCAACAAGCAAGAAAATAAAGAGAACTCCAACAGAGAAGTACAAATTCCAAATGAAAATGGATCAGAGAAGTACAAGTTCCTGAAAACAGTGCTCAAGTTCCTATTAGAGACTTTCTACCAAAACCTTGGAATCATCATAAGTCTCACCCTATAGATCTGATTATCGGTGATATTCAGAAAGGAAATCAGACCAAATCACAGTTGGTGAACTTAAATGTGCCTGTAATGCATTCTTATCCATCATTGAGCCTCGAAATCACTATGAAGCACTTGAGGATGCTGATTGGATCTTAGCAATGCAAGATGAGCTCAACCAATTTGAGAGGAACAAGGCATGGCATCTTGAATCAAAGTCGGAACACAAGAAAGTAATAGGATTAAAATGGGTGTTCAGGAACAAGCTGGATGAGCATGGCACCATTGTCAGGAACAAGGCCTGGTTAGTTGGTAAAGGTTATAATCAGCAAGAAGGTATTGATTTCGAAGAAACTTTTGCTTCAACTGCTAGGTTAGAAGCCATAAGAAATTTAATTGCTTTTACTTCTTACATGGGATTTGAATTGTATCAAATGGATGTTAAGTGTGCTTTTCTTAATGGATATTTAACTGAAAATGTCTATGTGGAATAACCTCCTAGATTTGAAAATTCGGAATTTCCTAATCATGTCTATAAGGTTGAAAAAGCTCTTTATGGGTTAAAGCAAGCTCCTAGAGCATGGTATCACTACTACAAAATTGGGCAAAGAGTACACACTTATGAGAACTACTAATTTATTGTAGAGTGTTCTTAAAAAAAAAATGAAAACGTCTAAGTATATGAAGAGTTTTCTTAATAATAGAGGAAAAAGGACTTCCATAACACTTGACGGTTCTCTTATCTTTAATTTCAGATTGAAAATTTGTCATTTAATTCTAAAGAACTACTCCATGGTTCTCTTTGGCATTGATCCATTTCTCTCTCCTCTTTTCACCATCTCTCCTACTTGACAACTAATGTGCCTCCTAAGTCACGCACAACTTCACGTCTTGATCTTCACCCAACTTCCTCGTTGTCCCCCCCCTCCTTTCTCTCTCTCTTTCGGATTCAATCTCTCCTACTTAACCGAGGGATAAGTGAGAGCGGAATTTTAATTTTTAACACTAGTACAGAAACCACGATTTGCATCGGATCCCAGGCCATCATTTACGTTGGCTCTGGGTCCGACGCTACAGGCCTCGACGTAAATTGTCGAGACAAGATCTGCATCAGTTGAATGTTCGACGAAATTGATGAATCATTTGCGTCGGATGTTCACCAGGAGCTGACGCAAATCGTGCGTACTGCGAGGCTGGGCTTTAGGTGATTTGCGTCGAACCCTTTATCCCAATCGATTTGAAACACTCTTGCCACTCGTTGATCTTGCATTGGAATGTTACAAAGGTGCTTTAGGTGATTTGCGTCGAATCTTTACCCCAACGGACGCAAATCATTCACTTTTTTAATATAAAAAATACAAATCAGTAACCCAGAATAAACTCTCAAATCTCAATTTTCTGCAACTAACAAATTCATCAAATTAGTAAACAAACTACCATCAATTTACCACAAAAAAAAAAATAAACTAACATATCAAAAGAGAGGAAAAAATCCCCTAAATTCCCACAAAAAAAAAGTAACTTACAACACTAGGAACTCACACTAGAAGAAGAAGAAAATTCAGCACTACAAATTCAACAACGATTTTTTAGATACGTTAGAAGAAGAAAAAGATTCAATAATATATCAAAAAGTATTGGAAATGAAAGAGAAATTCAGCACTACATTGCCATTTTCTTCATCAGGAACTAGATCTATAAAACCTTGATGCTTCTTCAACTTCATCAACCTCGATGGTAAAAGCACATCACTCGAATTCTTGATGCTTCGTCAACTTCATCAACCTCGATGGTAAAAGCATAGCACTCGAATTCTTGATGCTCAGCAGCGAGTTGAAGATGAGAGGCGAATGGTGAAAGCTTTAACGGCGAAAACCCAAAACCCTTATAAATTAGCAGCGAGTTGAGATGAGATGCGAACGGTGAAAGCTTTAACAACACCGGAGGTTGAGATGAGATGCGAAATTCGGGGAGAGAGATCTAAGTTGGTGAGAGAGAGAGAGACGGGCGGTGTGAGGGGAGAGGAGACGCGATTGGTGAGATCTAGGTTGAGGAGTGAATTGGTGAAGGTGGGATTATATATTGTGGGCCGGGCATTAGGTGATTTGCGTCGGATGTGATTACATTCGACGCAAATCCTATGTTCCTTTGTTATAACTGGACCGAGGATTTGCGTCGGGTGGGCTAAGTAGATCCGACGCACATCGTAGGATACAACGATTTGCATCGCATATCACGTACCTTCGAGGAAAATCCTTTGTTCATTTTATATTCATTGGCTTGAATTATTTGCGTCGAACATTAATTGGAATCCGACGCACATGAATCTCGCACCCATTTGCATTAATTTTTTGCGTCGAATGTACCGTAAGGTAATTCAAGAAAGGAAACACCTACATTGTGGATCTCAATGCAGTTACTAGGAACAACTTTACTTGTCTCAGTGCTATTGAAGATGATTCTTTATTTTGGCAATAACATGTTGGTCATGCTAACTTCTCTTTGCTTGATAAAATTAGATCTAATGAACTTGTAGTAGGTCTACCTTCAATCAAGTTCCATTGTGATAAAGTGTGTAATGCATGTGCAAGAGGTAAGCATGTTAGATATTCGTTTTAAAGTAAAATGTTTGTAAGCACCACAAAGCCATTGGAACTCATCCATATGGATTTGTGTGGTCCTGTGACAGTCCAAAAGTATAAATAGTAAGCTATATGTCTTGGTTATAGTTGAGGATCACTCTAGATATACATGGGTCATGATCCTTCATAGCAAAGAAGAAACATTTGGTAAATTTGTATGTTTTGCTAAAAAATATACAAAAGTAAGTGGTTATCAACTTGTTTATTAAAGATCTGACCAAAGAAAGAAATTTGAGAATTCCATGTTTGATGAGTTTTGCAAGGAACATGGTACGGATCACAATCTTTTTGCCCCTAGAGCACCATAGTAAAATGGTGTTGTGGAAAGGAAAAACACGACACTTGAAGACATGGCAAATTAATGCTTAAAGGCAAATAAAACATTAATTTGCCATGTCTTCAAGTGTCGTGTTTTTCCTTTCCACAACACCATTGAACTTAAGAATTTAGGAGCTGTTGCCGAAGGGCTTAATCTCCCCATTTCTGTCATCTGGTGTCCGTTTTAACCCCTTGAAATCTCCAGAATCCAAGTGAGTGAAAAGATTTTTTTATGTGCTTTCAAATATTTAAAAAACAGCAGTCCCTTATCTTCTGAAATTAACTTTGAACGATTTATTTTTAACCCTTACAACTGCTTTTGTTGCTAGTAGGTCATAAAAAGATAAACTTAGAAGGGTTCGATGTACTCCAAAGATTATAGAGAGAATAACATGGTAATTACGCATTTAGGCCACAAATGGCACAACACATAGTGGAAGCTTCTACACATTTACTTCGCCATCAAGAATGTAGAGATACTCATGAAGATTGCTTGGAAAATCCTCCTGCTGATTTTGAGATTGATAGTTGGAGAGCTTGTTGTGCCAAGTTTAATGACGACAAGTTCAAGGTAAGTATTACCAATATGTTTTTGTTTTCAAATCAACTTCATATATTGAAGATCGGCTTTTCTTTTTCATATATATGTAATTAAATATTATGCATTAAATCACTATTCACTAGTCAAATACATTTCCATGCTCAACTAAAAACAATTTTGAATAACCTTGGAATGTAGAAACGAAGTTTATAGAATAGCTTGAATCGAAGATCTGATAAGTGGACTATACACACAACTGGAAACTTGTCTTTTCCTTAGGTGGAGCATATTTTGGTAAGATTGCATTATTTTAGCTATTTAAATTAATCTTTTTATTTTCAAATGATTCTAATATAAGAAAAGAATGTTTGTGTAGACTGAGAACAATGGCAATAAGTTGTCCGAACCTGATGTCATATGGCTTGCTGAACATACAACTCTAGATGGTGAAGGAGTGTTGAAGTAGGTTAAGGATGGTTGCTCCAAAGAGATACATGTGAGTCGTCTTTGCATTTCATTGTATATTTATTTTATTATGGTATTAGGGATTTACTGTTTATATGCCCGAAAAGGGGAGATGTTGGCTTGTTGAGGCATCGTTTGATTTAAAGTTTCTATGAGCAGGTTTAAACTACTTTCCAATAATTTTGGTTGTTCAAATTTCAAATGAGACTCTAACGCAATTTTTATAAAAAATTTCTATGTTGTCCTTGATGACCTTTTTTTCCTCCTAATTTTAAGGTAAAACTGCAGCAGCTTGTGGAAGACAAGGGCAAAGAACCCAAAGATGATCAATCACGTCCTCAAACGCAGAAGAAATGTTGCTTCATGTACTTGGTCTGAAGTCCGGGTACATTCGTGACAAAGGCACTGGCTATGGATGACTACAAGGAAGAACAAAAATTCTATATTGCTGCTATGGAGAAGCGATTTGAAGATATGATCACAAGACGCTCCAGGTTAGTTTAGTATTCAATGTCAATGTTACTTTTTTGTCCATCTACTATGTCTTTGGCTTTTTAGGAAAATTCCAATTTCGTGTGTTAGCTTACTTTTGTTTTTACTTTCTCTGAAGTTTTAGGATGATTTTTGGTGATGATGATGCTTATGATGAGGATCGACAATGAAAAGTGAAGCTAACAACTTGTCAACTATGCTTATGATGATTGATAGTGAGGAGTACGATGCTTATGCTTTTGCTTATGATGAGAAGTGATGATGATGCTTATGATTTCATGTAGAGCTAACCACTTTGTCTAACTATTTTTTGTCAAACTTGTAGTTAGGCAAAGTTTTGGTATAAGTCTAATTTTAAGACATTTAAGGATCTACTAAATGTGTTGATTTATTTTTTGGAACTTCTAAGTTATGTAACAAACATATACTTCATTTACGGCTATATATATATTAGTCAATGTGCTATGGCTATAAAGTAGTTGTGAATGTAAATTGTCCCTATAAATTGTACATTATTAACTATAGTAGTAGGACCTTATCGACCATGTATTATTTGCCAACAAAAGTATTGTTGTTGCTGTAAATGAGATATTATTTGTAACAACCAAATTGTTGCTGAAAAATTCTATTCATGTATGTGCCAATGGTTTTAGCAACACATAATTTGTAGCGAAAGATATTTTTCGCAACAAATAAAGTTGATGCTAAAGAAGTGTGTCTTTGGTAACGCCAGCAGTCGTTACGAAAAATAAGATTCATGTCTCAAGGCAAATCGTTGATATGGCAACAAGTTATTTTTGGTAAAGAAATAGTTGTTGCAAAAAAATGTATATTTCGCAACAAGCTGAAGTCGTTGCGGAAACCTTTAGTAACGGTACCTCCCATAACGAAGCCAGGTTGTTGCGGAAAATTATAACTTGTTGCCAAAGATATTTTTTGCAACGACTTTCTTCGTTGCCAAAAACTGATTTTCGTGTAGTTAGGATATGTGTACATAGCGTGTGTTTTTAGTTAAATACATCTACATTAACACCCCCTTATCCTTTAACGCTTTGAATTCCTTCCAGATAAATCCCCTCAACACCGAAACCTCCACTATAAAAACCAACATAAATCTCAACAACTGCCATCACATCAAACACTCTCTCTCCTAAAATCCAACACTCAACCTTCTCCTTCAAATTCAAAATTCTCAAGCCCAAAAGCTCATCCATGGATGCACAAAAATTGGCCAATTTGACATTCGAAAATAAATCAACTGGTGTTCCTTTGCCATTTGATGCTCCACCAATCACCACTGAAACACCAACCACCACCATTTATCAAAACCCTAATCCCATGAAAACCGATGGAACTCCACTAAATGTCGAACCTTTAAACACTACTTTTCCACCACCACCATCAAGTGTCAGCCAAAACATACCTCCAAACCAGAACCTTGATGTTCCATCAGGTCTAGAACCACCATCAACCACCCGAATCCCTAGAAAACGACAAAATAGTTGCTGAGGATGATGGCGTGAAACAGAGGTCAAGGAGGAAATGGAAATTGCTGAATAAGACTTGGACCTAGGGGTTGGAATTCAGGATGAAATAGAGGAACATAAGAAGTTGGAGAAACAATCTGTTAGGTATGTTCCTGGTTTTGTGTTAAATTTAAAGTGATGTAACACAATATATAGGGTATAGTGAATTGTTGGAAATTTTAGAGGCATAAAAATGGTCAATTTGCTAAGTGATTGTTCCAACAACCCTATGTGCCCAAAATCCCTAAATGAGTTTTGTGAAAACTTTCATTTTCAAAAGGGTACTGTTTCTAGTGAGGTGAATAGAGTAAAATTAAGTTTTGATGCTGAGTCCCTGCGGGGTCTGTTTCAAATTCCGAATGATGGTTATGAGACTTACTTTAAGGGGAAGTATAACTTGAAGATTAGGAAGGGATTAGAGGTTGATATACTTTTTTTATTTAGGTGGAGAGGTTGGGAACAACAAGATTGGCTACAATGATCTCACGACATGAACTTAGAAGAGGAGTGAGGCAACATTGTTGGACTGTGCCATTATATATTGATTGGTGAATAAAGCAGGTGAACTTTCCAGCATTGATGCTTGCTCACTTGGAATACACTGTTCCAAGTGGATACGAGGTATGGAACTTTAATTTGCTCATTATATAGTGTTCCAGGCTCTACAAGTTCCTTTGGACAGATAGGCTCCATTAGAAATGAAAAAGGATAAGTTTATTCAGACATCCACCTTGAAAAATCTGCACTTAGTTATTGTTGAGGGACAAACATTGTCGGTGTCCCAAGTGCAAAACGAGGAAAAAGAGAAGAAGGAACAAGAACAAGAAGAAAAGAAAGAAAAGAAGGAAAAAGGATCGAAAAAAAGTATGAGGTTATCATTCCCGCTTCAAGAGAAGAAAGCTGAATAAGTTCCTATTGTGTGGAACTTGAAAATGTAGAGGCAAAAGAACTTGAGGAGGAACCCATACATGTTCCTGTTTCTAGTTCTAGAAGGAAGGCTACTGGGAGTTCATCTGAAACTCAAGGGTTAGAGAAGATAGTTGAGGCTCTCACTAACGAGCTCCAAGGAGTGAAGAAACTGCAACAGGAACTGCTGGTACAAATGAATTATATGGAACTTGCCATGGATTCCATTGTGGCCACATTGAAGAAGGACAAAGAAGAGATCATCCAGACTATTCAGAAATTACTACTGAGGAGGTGATTGAAGATGATGTTCTTGGAGAAACAGCATTCATTTTTTGTAATAATCTAGTTGTGTTTCGTTTCGTTTTTCCCTTTTTGTTTCTTTCTTTTATTTTGCAATTAAAAATGGGAATGAAACTTTATATTTTATGGAACGTACTGTGTCTCTTTTTATTGTCTCTTACGATCCTAACTGTGACTCGATGGCTAATATTCTAGGATTGCAACTTTGAGTATTTTACTTTTTTCTAACCATGTTTCTAACCATTTAACATATCTAATGGTGTTGTGATGGTAAAGCATACTTAACTGGAACTTGCTTATGTTTGATGATGCCCAAAAGGGGAAGAATGAGGCAAACTTTTCTTCCTTGATTGCACAAGTTCTGGAAGTAATTGTTCACGAGTTTCAATCCGAATTAAAAAAAAGAAGTCATTCAGTTTCAAAAAATTGTACATATTTAATTGTCAAGAATAATTCAACCTTTGTGCCGTCTTCTCAAAATAAGTTAGCCTTTTGATTATTTTTTAATAAGTCTAACTTTCATACCCCTCAATTTTAAATAAGTCAAAAGACCGGTGACCGGTGCTACGGGTAAGGGCCTACCTTTTTTGTATTTATGTTCCTATTTATATATTTATTTTGTATTTTTATATTATTTTGAGTAGATTTGTTGTGTTTTTGCTATTTTACAAATTTTATAAATTTCTTTTTCTCCCTCCTTCATCCCTCTCTCACTCCACAGACCACCATCTCCACCCCTCTCTTTTAATTTCTCCCCCTCCCCTTCCTAGTTCCCACCACATGCATCCCAACCCCCCATCCCCACCCACCCAAAACCGAGCCTCCGAACCCGCGTCGATCATCTCAGCACAAAATCTTACTTAACACGACAAATTTATCTGCGAATTTTAGACACTTTTCTCTCCTCCCAAACCTCCTCTTTCTCATAACTGTTCAATTCATCCTCATCAATTGCATCCCTTCTTACGTGTTTGTGCAAATTCAGCATGATTTTGGTATGTTCCATGGAGTTCTCAACTTCGGTGTTATGGTGATCGATGCTTCGTCGGAGGTACGGTTTTATCTCGCCGAAGTTTTATCGGCGATTGATTATCGTGACTTTATGGGGTGAGAGTCTTTGTGGGAATGCTGACCTGAAATTTCTGCTTTTTCCTAAATTTTATGCAACTGGGTATTATTGGGTGAGATCCCAACAGCAAAAGCTCAAAAATTAGGCCCCCATAACAGCATCTAAGTAAAGGAATAAAAGTCGGTGAAAGAAATTGAGTTTGAAGGTGGAAAGTTAAGGGATAAAGGTATGTTCTTGGGAATTTATGATGATAAGAGAGAATTAAAATTTGTGAAGTTTGTGTCTAAGTAGGAATCCTAAAAAGTAGCAAACTGAATTGAAAGAGTCAAATTGAAGTTCAGTTTTAATCATGCCTTGATTTCAGGAAATTAATTAG
>CANSZD010001229.1:20000-242500 GCA_947648045.1 Beta corolliflora
AACAATTGGAGAATCATCCAAAAACACATTAAAAACCCAATTACAACATCAAATTTCAGAGCAAAAAATTTACATGAGAATCATATTCTTCTACAAGCTTCGAAATCGGTTCATCATGAGCACCATCATCTTCTTCTTTTGCAACTTCATTTCTAGTTTGTTCTGCTCAAATCATTGGTCTGCTTCCAAATCTGAATTTCTTCGGTCGAAATTTCTCTATTTTTGTGTAGAGTTTTGAGCTTCCAAATCTGCATTTCTTCGGTCGAAATTTCTGGGTAGGAATCGCGGATGTGATGGAGGAGACGAAGGTCTGGGAAGGAGACATTGAGGGAGGAGAGAGAAAGAGAGTCGACGGTGGGAGCTGGTTCGTGAGAGGAATCGTTGGAGAGAGAGAGAAGAGTGAGGGGGGGAAAGTATGGGTTTGCTAAAGACCAAAATATGTAGGCGAGTCTGGTTCGTGATCTGCGTCGGATCCGAAAGCCCATCCGACGCACATGACTCAACCATACGCTAAATAGTTTGGATCCAAAATCAACATTTGCGTCGCATGTTTTAGGGATCCGATGTAAATGGTATATTGGCCCATACGCTAAAGGCATTTGCGTTAGACGCGTGGGACGTCCGACGCAAAAGTTTTGTGATAGGCATTGCATGTCCATTGTATTCGACGCAAATAGCTTCCACCAGAGCATTTGCGTTGGCGTCTCTACTGTTCGGCGCAAAAAAGCAGACGCAAATTAACTTTTTTCAACTAGTGATACTATGAAAAAAAGTTAATAAATACATTATATAAGATTTGATCCCCTGACTTCAAACTTTTATACTAAGGGGGCGTTTAGTTCATATTTGAGGTTCTAAAGGTCAAATTCAACCATAAAAACTTCAGATCTGAAGTTTTTATGGCAGAATTTGATCATCTAAAGCCATAATCAATTATTCGAGTTAGGTTTTTTGAGTGGATATGGTGGTTTTCAAGGGGGTGGGGGTGGCTAACGGCGTGGTGGGGTTTTTTTCGGGTTGGATAATTTTTTTCGCGACAATTGTGGGGTGGAAATTTGTGGTGGTTGTGGGTGGTGGGGGGTGTTTCCGGTGGTTTAGATGGTGGGGGGGGAATGATTTCCGATTGGACGGTGTCGTTGGCACGGGTGGCGGTCTTTGTTGGCGAGGGTGGTAGGGTTCAGGTGGCGGTGTGGTGATTCTGGTGGGCGAGTGTGCTGAGTTCAGGTGGTGATGTGGTGGTTTAGGTGGTGAGGGTGGTGAGTTGTATTGGCAGTGTGTTGGTTCTGGCCGCTGGGTGGTGGGTTCACGTGGCAGTGTGGTGGTCAACGATTGGTCAAGGTGACCATGAAGTAGAGGAAAGAAAGGGTAAGTGAAACCCTAGGGGGTGTGGGGAATGGATGTAGAGGACTTTAGGGAAAGGAGGGGGTAAACATAATGAATAAAATGACCAAACAAATATCAAGAAAGGGAACCAATAGCTTTGTTTCCCTTACCCTTTCTTAAAACACTCCAACTAAACGCCCCCTGAGGTCTTAACTACTAAACCAAGTGATATTTGATGTTATTATTACAAAGTAAAATATTAATATATAAGTAAGCGGAGTATAGGCGGGGCCTAAAAATTAGTTATAGTGGAGAACTTATTTCTAAATGCATGCGACATCAGAAGCACTTTCTCCATCAAGATCAATGACTCAACTCGCACTCCACTCCCACACCCACTCCATGTAAAATTTGTATATCAATTACACATTTAATTCATACATGTTATTCATGACGATTCACTATTCTATACATTAATAATTATAATATATATGTATACTGAAGCTATATATATGTAAAAGCAAACAAAACTAACAAGCTTATTCACATATTCCCCTCACAAGCTAAGAGATGAGTGAAAAAGGTGAAGATAGCTAAGAAATAATCAACTTCTCTACTCAAATCTTAGAGGAGGACGAGGAAGTTTCAAAACCTGGTAAATCAAGAGCACTCCAACTCCCATTATTGAATAGATTCGAAAATTGTGAATCTGACTCCAAATCTTGAAGTGGCCTCAATGACACTTGCAAATTATGACCATCATGATGAGGATGATCATGATGATGGTCATTCAAATTAGAAGACCATGGCATAACTTGATGATGATGACCTTGTGACATGAATGATTCTCCTGGCAAAGGTGGCAATCCTATGAGTTCATGTTGAATAGGTATATCTTCATGATGATCATGTTCATGATGAATAGGTCTACTGAACTCCGTCACAAACAACCCTTGAGTTTCATGATCAATGTTATTATCATTGCTCATCAACTCTGGCATGGGAAGTGCTCGGGAGAATGATGATGGATGATCATTAGTAGTGCAATGAAGAAATGTTGCATGTTCTTGTAGCAGCAATTGCGAGGTTGGCGCGATAGTAGTTGCATCCGGTATGCTTGACAACTCAACTTGTTGAGAATTTTGAGGCTTCTGGTTTAAGAAGTTGGCGTACACAACTGCGAGATCGATCTTTGGAGCCTCGGAATTCGTCGGAGGAGTGCTAGGATCAGCCATGTTGCTCAAGTTTCCGTAGGAAGAACTATTTCCACCAAGTTCATCTTGATGATGATGATGATTATGATTATAATTTTGATGATGACTACTACCATATATGGGGCTATTCCTGTGATTTGAGGTGGTGTTCAGCCTTAGCATCGATGGCCGTGATCTTCGGCTTTTCCGGCAACCACCGCCAACGGGCACGTTGCGGAGGGACCCACCTTTGGTCCAATACCTTCTACAACCTTTGCAAAAGTACCTAGGTTGTGTAAGGCTATAGTTGTTGTAGTAGCAAAACTTAGTGTTAGATGAGCCACATCTAGGACATGTTGGTGACATATCCTTCCATCCTCTTTCCATCACCAATTCACTATCTACAACATTATTTGAAAGAATATAGCTTGGAAATATCATATATTTGTACAAAAAAGTACAAGTAAAATACATATATATATGGTAGTGTGGTAATAACTTGTAGGAATACTATACATGGGGAGAAGCAAAACAAATTTTGTAATGCACATGATTTTGTGTATTGGGCTGGCCGTTAGAAGGATGACTACTAACAGTTTCCATAGAATAGTACGGCGTGTCGGTGTTCAAGCCACATGGCGCAATATGATTGGTTGAGATGAAGGTAACGTGGGGTGCAAATGCCTTGAGGAAGGAGAGGGGTGAATCAGGTATTCCTTGAGAGAGCAGACAACTTTGGGGGGATTAAAGTTTTTACAAATTAAAGAGGCTATTTATAAATTAAATATTGAATGTTGTATGTGTTATGAGTATTGTGTATGGTTTAAGGGCTCTAATCCCAGGGAATGTACGTAGGATAGGGTGCTCACCCTAAGCTTTGCCATGTGAAGGAAGATTTTGGGGGGTCATCAACATTTTAGTTTGATAAATGAAACTTTAGTGGGGGTTACATTGGTACTTGTCGATTTTCTTTTCATATATGGTTATGGGGAGAACACAAAAAGCCTCCCCTTATCATTACAAAAAGCTAGCTCTTCTCATGAAAACTTTTTTGTATAGAGTTAGGAAGGGAAAGGTGATGTTGTCTAAATTCAAATATCTAGAAGTAATATTTAATGACAATTCTACCATTTTTTGGTTTATATATATATATATATATATCTTTTAAGTTTATTAATTGGCAAACGTTGTAAAGATACCAATTAAATAACTCTCTTTTCACGTACGTTCATATACGTCATACTTTTAGCTCGAGTTTATGCTAGATCGGGTCCATTCAACTTCTAGTTTTAGTCAAGCTTTTGTTTATAATGGGGTTAAATTGGATTTGTGTCCATAAAAATGTCATTCGACATCTGGATATTTTGTTGTAAATTACATCATTTAAATTTATTTTTGGTTATAAATATGTTTGTAAAGTCAATTCTCTAATTAAGGTTATTTTGTGTTTAGGTGTTTGAGTTCAAGTACTCCCTCTACTTTTTATGTACTTTACATTTGAAAAACATGCAATCTTTCATGCACACATTTGACCATCAATACCTTTATTTACGTATTAATAAAAGTTGGTATTTTAAAGACATAGATTTCAGATGAATATACTAAGATCTCACTTGACTATACTTGACATATAAATTGCAGAAATTCAATACTAGGACAAAAAGTTGGATTTTCCAAAAGGTCGATGTCAATTACAGAAAAAGAAAATGGAGTATCTTGTAAGATATTATTATGCAACCCAACATGATTATATGAATACTAATGATATTAAAATAAAATTAGATATAAAAAATTATACGTCTTCCATTCCATAATAATAGGAATATACCGCATTGGCAAAAAATTTAAGACATCCATGTGAAGAGGAGAGAGATTAATATAGTTAAAAAGTGGGGGTCATGTGATAGGAGAGAGATAGATAGAAGATATTACCATATAAAGAAACATTGCAATTAATATGAAACTTTCAAGTATGGAAAATGTTCAATTAAATAAGAACGGAAGAAGTAATAAAATAAGTAGCAATTAGTTAAAATCTTAAATAATTAATTAGTTAATATAAATAAATTAAAATGTTAAAAATAAATAAAATAAAATGCTCAGAACAAATTAGAAATATACTAAATTACTGGATATTAGAACTTTAATTGTA
Organism: Beta corolliflora; assembly: GCA_947648045.1. NCBI lineage: Eukaryota > Viridiplantae > Streptophyta > Magnoliopsida > Caryophyllales > Amaranthaceae > Beta > Beta corolliflora. The sequence continues at coordinate 24,669 of CANSZD010001229.1, forward strand.
TTGCATTTTTAGTGGTTGTCATTGATATTCGTGTCAATTTTGGCTTTCTTTAGTTTCAAGTTCGATTAATCTAGAGTAAGGTCAATTTTTGGTCACATCAATTTCAGAGTTAGCTAATTGAAGTCAATCGAGTTTAATTTTAGGTCTCCATTATTAACTAGTGTTTCTGGCTCAACCGCCCCTACCTCCTTCCTCATGGCTCCCAAACCGTTTTTCATCTTACTCTTGTTTTTCTCCAACATGAACTTTATACCAATTGCTATAGTAGAAAAAGTTTCATACACTTCTTGGGCTAATTCAAAATTACCACAAAAGCAGATTATCCCTCATTCTACTATGCATAAAGGCCCTATTAATAGCTTGTTTGATAGGAAGGATTTGAATGGAAAAAAAAGAAGAAAAAAAGCATTTAAATGACTTTTTAATATTTGGTTATAAAAATCATATTGTATGAGATTTCATATAAAGGGTAAGAAATTGATTAGAAAATATTCTGATAAAATACTTACACCCAAAATTGGAGGAAGTCTGGAGGAAAGAATGAAGTTGTTAGCTTTTTTTCCTTTTCATTTTCTTTCTTGGATTAATTTATGAATATGATCAAATACTAGATTCCTTTCAAATCCATTCATTAAACCAAACAATGGAATAAATTAATTGTTTTCTTTTTCCTCGATCGGTTTCCATTATTTTCTCTTCCCTTCCTCTATCAACAACCAAATTATGTGGCTTGTCAAACATGTGGGATCGCTTGAAGGATTTTCTCAAGATAAGTAAATTATGGTGCTATATATTTAGAGCACCTATTCTTACATACTCATCTTGAGAATTTCTAAATGTCTCTTCTTATTGCAAAACCTTGGAGATGCTCGCTGATCAACCTGTCAACAACGAATCTTCAGTCACTTAGTAATAATAAGTTAAGATAAGTAAAATATAGTTGAATGGCATACGCCATTCAATGTAGCTTATAAATTGCCAAACACCAAAAAAATCATAGATTGGGTAAATCCAACAAAATCCTTATTACGCTCAATCCGAAAATTTAACTTTAAAACTTTAATTTTTTTTAAAATTTGGAAAGGTACACAAGCATAATGGTCTTTGTATATGAGGGAATGACCAAGAGCTTAAACAAAAAAGAAATAATAAGAAAAGGAAAATAAAAATAAAAATAAACTTTGATAGAATTATAATCTTTTAGAAGATATTGAGTAATATGAGTGAGAAAATTTATGGAGGAATTCACGTGTGCATAGAGCTTGCTTTGTGCATTTGTTTTGCTCCATAACAAGGAATGTTTCCATTAACTACTACTCTGCAGTCTGCACTATTGCATAGCTTAGAAAAGGATTTCTCGGATCATGGGATTCTTGGATCATGGGATGCCATTTTCGCACTCCAACAATTAAAATTTTTATATACTTCCTCTATAACTTTGCGCTCAACTCTTAATAACCCGTCAAACTTAAGAGGGCCGACAGTCATCGGAGTCCGATATCATCCATAATTTCTCAACTTTTTTTTTGAGGATGGGACTTGGGGTTGACTGTTGAGGATACGCAAATTATCCTACGGACGTGGTAGCTTAATTATTTATCATGTAGTAAAACTGTTGGACATATATTTTTTTTTTTTTAAGAAAAGTGAATTTTCATTAATTGAAGGTCAAACGACATCTACAATAATTGTTAAAGAAAAACAAGATACAATCAACCAAAGTTAAACCAAAATCATCTTCTAAAAAACTACAATGAGCAAGATGGAACACTTATTTTTTCAGGACATATATGGATGTAACAGTTAATTTTTCAGGGGATTTTTTTTTTACATCGAGAGAAAGCACAATAAGGGAAATTAACTAAAAAACATTAACGAAAAGGCATTCTATTGATGCGGCACCAATGGGCTAATCCATGGGCTGGCGTGACTTGACCCCTGCTTACCTTGACGAGTGCACACCAATGACAGAAGGTGGCTGTGGATTAAATTAGCTGAACCGTCTGTTGGATGGTGACATCCTGAGCTGCGCCATCGGTTAAGAGGTTCACCAGTAGGGCCGAATCTGTATTAAGCTGAACTGACCTAAGACCTTGCTCTTTTGCCCATTGAAGTGCCATGAGACACGATGTAGCTTCCGTCAAGATTGCAGAAGAGGCGAAGAAACAAGCTCCCTATTGAATGGTATTATGCCATTGGGGGTTTGTAGTTACCCACGCAGCCCCACCCATGTTTGTTGCCATGTCCCACACTCCATCTAACAATATAGTAGTAGTAGGGCTGCCCTATTGTGACAGGCCAAGGTGAGCTACTAGAAAACCAGGTGGTTTGAGGGCCTCCGGAGGCCTAGGTGTGTGGTTAGGGTATTCCTGGGTAAAAATGAGGTGATGGCTTGCACTTTTCTTGATGTGTACAGTGAGTATTTGGATGGTGGCACGGGTTTGGCGAAAGACTTGTTCGTTTCTAGTTTTCCAAATAGCCCATAACGTAACTACAAAAGAGGGGAGACGAAGGCCATTATAACCATCTTGTGTTTGAAGGGTGAGTAAACAGGTTTGAAGCCATTCGCGAAACTGAACGTTAGGCCCATCCAGAGAGTGAAGGCCTAGATTGGCGATGACCCAAGCTTCTACTGCTAACGGGCACCACCGAAATAGGTGCTGGCGGCTCTCTTCATCGTAGAGACAAATTGGGCAAGTATCGTAATGGCCAATTTATCGTCGGAAGAGGTTCTGATTAGTTGCCAACCCATTAGGCCAAAGCTTCCATAGGAAAATCTTCCATTTAGGCATGATGTTCAAACCCCATAAGACTCTAAAAAATCGCATATCCCTAGGATTTGTCATGCTACATGTTTCGTTTTACTGGTGTTGGAGTACATCATAGTACCCCGACTTAGTAAAGTAGTTTCCGGATCTAGTTAGCCCCCAATATTTTGAATCCTGCAAATGTAGTTCAGAATTCAACTCCATGCCTTTGATATTGCGAGCACTTGTAGATTCGAAAAGATGGTTGATCTTTCTGATGTCCCACCTTGGTGATTTGGTAGGATAAGATCAGCAACCTTGAGAGTAGCCACGTCCCTTAATGGAATGTTGTCACGCAAATAGGAACGGACCCCTGTACCCATTTTTGTGTGGAGACACTAATTTGTGTGCCATCTCCAACCTTTCACACGCAATGCATTATCTTAGCAGCCATGTTTAGGCCTTTCCGTCCCCATGAAACATTGCGTTTAGGAAGAGGATTGGAGGACCCTGCACTCCGAAATACGCGAGAAAAAAGTAGTTGAGGATTCTGTTGTTTGCGCCAAACTTTTTTAATCAAGAGTGCTTGATTAAAAATGCCAATATATATTGCGGATTCCAAGACCATCGAGACCTTTTGGACGATGTAGTAGATCTCGTTTTTTCCAATGAATGCCAAAAAAATGTGAATTCTGCCAGAAAACCCTGGCTAGTATGCTATCAATTTTGTGCGAGATAGTAGCAGGAATGCGGAAGACTGATAATTGATGCATTATAGATGCCACAAGGATAGAATTAATAATGATAATTTTTGCCGGCCAAGAAATACACTTGTGGCTCCATTGAGAGATGATTGTCGAAATTTTGTCCAATAATGGACTAAAATGGGTAATCTTGTTATCCTGAATATCCACCGGAGTACCTAGATACTTGCCAAGAGAATTGTGAGCATTCATCCGAAGGATCGATTTGTACTCTTGTTGATTATGTTCTGGAATATTAGGGCTGAATTTAACGAAAGATTTCTGAAGATTGATAATTTGCCCTCATATGTTGCAAAACCTGTTATTTATAGTCTGGTCAGATTCACATGCTTCCTTGGACGCCTTAAAAAGGAAAAATGAATCATCTGCGAAGAAAAGATGAGATATCGTAGGACCCTGGCTACCAATCTTGATTCCCTAAAATTGGCGGCTATCAGTGGCTAATGTGGTCATATGAGAGAGGATGTCCATGCAGAAGAGAAATAAATACGGAGATTATGGATCTCCCTGACGAAGGCCACAAGTTGGAAGAAAAGGTGGAGTGGCCGCACCATTAATGATAATTTTATAGGAGACTGTAGTAATACATTGTTGCACAAGTTGAATCCATTTAGGAGGAAAGCCATATGCTGCTAAGATCTTCAATAGAAAGAGCCAGCTCACTCGGTCATATGCTTTATTCATGTCAAGCTTGAGAGTCGCTAAGTATCGAGGGCCTGTTCTTTGCTTGTTAATCATATGTGTTAACTCATGAGATATAAGAATATTATCATCCATATGACGACCCGGCACAAAAGCATTTTGGTAATCACCAATAAGATTAGGGAGAAGGTGCTTCATCCGGTTCACCATGCACTTAGCTATACATTTATAAACTACATTACAAAGACTAATGGGGCGAAGGTGATTTACCTCTTCTGGAGGTACAACTTTCGGGATGAGAACTAAGAGCGTCCGATTCCATTCCTTAAGCAAATGTCCTATAATGAAGAAACGTTGCACAGCTTGGACAATAGAGGGCCCTACTGTGTCCCAATAAATTTTAATGAACTCAGCATTATATCCATCAAGACCTGGAGATTTGTCTTCCGCAATAGAAATAATCGCTTCTTTAATTTCCTGATCAGAAAGATGTTCAAGTAATGAAAGTCGTTCATGTTGCGATATCATAGGTAAATGCAACTCACGGAGGACACGATCAATGTCCACCCCATGCGTAGACGAATCTGCATTTGCCTGGGCAGGAGGGATATAAATATTTGCAAAATGCTCTTGAATCATATTTGTAATTTCCTGTGGTTGCTCAATCCAATCCCTAGCTTCATTTTTTAGCATGTATGTATGGTTACGGTGTTCGTTTTTTCGGAGACGACTAAACAAAATTTTTGACGGAAGATCCCCTACTTTAAGATGCTGCTCATTAATACGTTGTTGCCAATAAGAAATAGCAAGGGACGCTTCATTGATGAGTGTACGATGATACCTGACATAAACATTGCCTTGGTGAGGTGAGTGTACTCGGGTTCCATAATCTTGAAGTTGGTCAAAAATAAGTTTCCAATTGACCCCCCAAAATAATCTTTTGTCTAAGCACCATGTTTTTAGCTTGTTCCTCAAAAGAATCATACGGCGCGAAAGAATGTAGGGGAAGGAGCCCGCAATTTGTAATTGCCATAACTCCCTAACCATGACATGCACTTCTGGGTTGGTTAGACACCAATTATCGAGTTGGTAAGAGCGTCGTTTCTTAATCTCTTTTGGTGTAGTGTGGAGAATGATGGGAGCATGATCGGAATGTATTATTGGCAAATTTCTGATTTGTGCTTGCGAAAATTCATTTACCCAATCCATCGAAGCATACGCGCGGTCGAGCCGCTCAATCACTAATCCAGACCCCTCTCGATTATTAGTCCACGTGTAGCGAGGACCATAGAAGGGAATGTCTTGTAAACTGAGGTTATGTTTCCAATTATTAAACTCTTCCCAGCCACATATTAGATCACTTCCACCTAGCTTGTCGGCATAGTTATCTAATTGGTTGACATCCCTAATTATATGATCGTTGGAATAAGGTTGGAGGAGTTGTTGTAGATCATTCCATAATACATGGCGGTATTGATGTTGAGCTTATCCGTACAAAAACAAACAGTATCATACTCTTCCATTCATTTCTGATATCTTACAAAACACATAGTGACTAGTTGTTGCTACAACATCCACGACAGAGGGACCCCAACAAAAAACTATAAGCCCTCCCCGTGTTCCATCTGCATCAACCCCAAAAAACGACGTAGGATTAGTTGTTCTAAGCACACTATATACATCATTTACACTAGATTTAGTTTCTTGCAGAAATAAAAAAGATGGATTAAATTGTGATAGTAGCCAAAAAAGATACGGAATTGTCGGACTATTTTTGTCATTGAGTCCTCGACAATTCCAGGAGAGGAAGTTCATTGGTGGGGGGTGGTTGATTGCGGGCAACCACATCCCTTTGTTCATGTTCCTCAACGATCGACACCATCATTGTAAATTGTAACTCCAAATCCGCATCATCTTGGTCTTCTTCCTAGATGGTAAGTGGGCTTGATTCAGTCACTTTGCTGCGCTTCTGGGTCCAGTCACCCTTAGGATTAGCAGGGGACGTTTTGGCTTGGCGCTTCTTGTAGTCCTTAAAGGAGACAGAGAACCCTGGTTCCACGCCAAGAGCTTGGGCCATCGACATATCTATAATTGCTTTTGCCTGAAAGTTGTCGTGGGCTGATGATGGACAAATATTAAAACCTCCCTTGATCCCACTCTTCCAATTTCTTTTTTCGTCGTTTGAGTCGACCTTGAGGATCATCATGTTGAAAAATAAAATAACTTCTTGCAGATTGGCTTCGAGTAAGTGGAGTTTCGCGACGTTTTTTGCCTCGAAACCTAACTGATTGACATTCAAGACCCAAAACTATTTGCCTGAACTGGTTGGATGGTGAGTTATTGATTTCCCCTTCTGATTCCGAACCTGATAAAAACCCTGCAAATCAAGTGGTGAGGTAGGAGAGTATATCTCCTCCGAAGAAAACTAATTAATGGAGTCATTGCCTGTTTGAGGAACCTGCAAAATCGGGTTAAACACATCTACAAAAAGTGGAGGAGAAATACGAAAATGATTATTTATGACATTAGAGATGTTTTGTAGTTCTTGTGGTTCTAGAGTAGAAGTGTTTGAATTAGCAAACCCAGCCTGAATATTGGTGAGACAAAGTGGTGGCCCAACTTAATCTGGGACTGGAATTTGCGTGGCTCGCTCCACCCAATTACTTGGCGATGCTTCATCTGGGCCCGGTGCACGCATAGCCCAACCTTGGGACACTATGGCTTCCAGCGTTCCACTTTGATTATTAAGAGCACTGCCAACCCTAATGTTTTGGGCTGGCCTGTCTTGTTGGCCTCGTGTGGGCAGACATAAGCGGGTAGCTAATCTTGCAGATCCCTGGGCCCAGCTTGATAAACCTAACTGGTGCAAAATACCCCTTTGTTGTGGGCTTTGGGGGCGTTGGTCTGAATCTGGGACAACCTGATCCATGGGCCTAGGGGATGCAGGAGGTAGGTTAAGATCTAAATTGGAGGGGTGGGTTTGTGTGTTTGCGGGCCTAGGGGTAGGAGCTACTGAAGCCCTTGAGTCCACTGAGTAACCAAAACGTCTCCCAGGGGATGGTGATAGATTTGTCCGGTTTTGATCCCATGAAGGAGTATGATTACGCATAGATGAATTTGAGAAATTGGGTGGGGGTTGGTGTGATGTTGTGAGTTGTCATTGGAGTAGTATGGATCATGGGGATTTCGATTTAGTGTGTTAAAGTCGGGTGTAGCATCATAGTATTCTTCCGGGGATGACTCGGAATCTCCATAGTCATGCATATAGAGATGAGGATATAGGTAAGGGTCTTGACTAGGAGGGGGTCTATGAGGACGAATATGGTTAAGATTTATTTGATAGTTCCTATGAATGAACCTATCTAGCAGACCCGTTATCATATTAGTATATAACGGTATTCCTTCATTAGTATGAAAAACCAACATACCATGTTCCTTAAAGCTTCGAACTCGTCTTTGAATAAGACGATGGGCATCATAGGCCGATAAATTGCAACGACCCGTATTATGTCCCACACATCCACATTCCTTGCAAAACTTAAAAAATCCCCTCATAACGAAAATAAACCCAAGCTACACGTTGTTCGTCGAGGGGTAAAAAACATCCAGGAATGAGTGGTTGTGTGAGATCAAGAACTAACCTGGCTCGGAGATACGGTTGCACTGGGAGTCTGTGGCCTTCATTATCAATGGCTTCCACCATTCCCACGTGACTTAAAATTCTGATTATCCACTCCGTATTCAGATATCCCCATGGTAGATCTTGGACGCGCACCCAAATGCGAGCCATTTTGAAGTTGATGCTCGTTGGAACTTGAGTCGCAGAGCTTGGACAAAAAGTGATTGGTTTACCGTCAATGAAAGTGGTGTTGAGAGCCAAAATCGCATCCCTATCGAGGAGGCTTTGACATTCAAGTATAAAGTACGCACCCGTACGATGAACGCGTATCTGCTCGCGTAGATCCCAATGATTATTGACTATATTAAACACGAAACTCGAGTTTGGAGGTGATGTGTCAAAAAACATACCTACCGCCACGTGAGACCAGTTTATAGTTGGATATTGGTGATTGGTTGGGGGATGATGGATGAGAATACCCATCCTCTGGATAAAGTTTGGATTTTGGTTAGGGTTATTATTCATATGTGGTTGAGAAGGAGAGGGGTGCTGGCGATTCATTATGAGAGTTGAATATTCTAGTGTTAAGGTAGTGTTTGCAACGTAGTGAGTAAAAGCAGGTGAAACTTTTTGATAGGATCTTCAAAGGTGAATTTATGATAGTGATAAATTGCGTTGCCAGAAGGAATAAGAAACTTACTAATTAAGTGGCAGTTTGCATGAAGACCACCTGGCGAGAAGAAATGGATTTGCACAGTTTTGCAGGAGGTGGTGGCGGCGATCCTGATGTTTTGTCGGCTAAGGTTTCCACTTTTCAGTGGGGGAGTTCTCCAGAGGGAGATTTTTTCCTGGAGACTAGGGTTTATTTAACTATAACTTTCACTTTTCAAGGGGATATTGATAGCGTGTTAAGGGTACAACTATATATATAGAAATATATATATCTGAATGGAGGGCAGACTAAAAGAATTATTCGTTCAGTTTTTTTTTAATGTAATGAGAATTCCCTTGTAAGGAGGGGGAAATTCAGGATCCTTCTTGCAAGTAGTGAGAATCGAACCCCTGTTACAGGGGGTGGAATGAGGGTCTTACAACCACTACGCCAACCTTAATCCTCGGATTATTCGTTCAATTATATTGCACTTTTATGAACGTAACAATTCTGAATATTGAAGAAAGCTTCATTCATATTAGAAACTAAACCTGTTTTAAAATGGGTTTAAATAAATTTGAATATTGAAAAGAAACATTGGAAAATAAAACCTTCAGCAACTAATGGCAACTGAACATAAAGAAAAACTTTTTACTCCCTCCGTCTTTTTTACACTTGTAAAGTTTGTAATTTTTCGCAATTATTTATTACTTGGAATGTTTATATTCTTCGTAATATATTTTCTCCTTTTCTACCCTAGCACATAGGATTCTCTTTTTATCTCTCTAGCTATCTCCTCTCCTTAGTCTTTGTGCAAAACTAAACGTTGTAAGTAAAAAAAAATTGGAGGAAGTAAATTTCATCAATAGAAAAAACATGTCAAAATATTTCGAGGCTATGTTCTATTCAACTTATTTTAACTTATTTCAGAAAAAAAAATAAGTTCAGATGAGATAAAATAAGATAAGATAAAATAAAATTGGCTTCAACACCCTGAACTATAGCTCGGGTGCGCCCAACACCACCAACTATGACTAGTAGCCTAAACACCACCAACTACTACGGGGGGGGGGGAGGCGCACCACCACCACCCGGGGGGGGGGCCCTCCCTACAAAAAAACCCACCGGCGGGGGCAACATTTTGAGGCTTCCGCCTCATTTATGGTACGGAATGCACCCCCCCCATAGTTGGTGGTGGTGTTAGGCTAGGCTAAAGTCGTAGGGTGTGGGTGCTAATTTTGATAAGTTCAGATAAGATAAGATAAGATGAGATCAGATAAACTAAATTAAGTTGAATAAAACGGATTAACTATGTTAGACAACACAATAAACTATAATATAAGTTCAGATAAGAAAAGATTTATTAAGATAAATTAAGATAAGATAAGATAAGTACAGATAAGATGAGATAAGATAAATTCAAATAAGATAAGATAACATAAGATAAATTCAAATAAGAAAAGATAACATAAGATAAATTCAAATAAGATAAGATAAGATAAGTAAGTCAAAATAAGTTAAATCAAACACAACATAACAGCAAAAAAACCTCCTGTATTCAAATAATGTTCTAAAGTTCAAACATGCATGTTCAAAATTATTACTAGTATGTGTTGGAATCAAGACTCGAAAAGCCTCCTTTACTTAAAATGTCCCACATTGCTTATGGTAGGGAATACTCCCTTATTTATATATTCCCTCTCTTCTTATACTTATTGAGTTGCTACTTGAGATGCTTTCGTGGATTGTTATCATGCTTGGACTTGGGCTTGCTAACTCACGCGCGTGCGCCGCCCGCCCAAACCGGGCGTGGGCCTGGGATCTGGGTTCTGGGTTCTGGGTTCTGGGAATAGAGCTGAGCTGGAGCTTAACTTTTTGGACCCGGGCCTGAGTGTGTGTAACGGGAACTGTAATGTTTTGAACGTTACAGTATTTATGGCAATCCCTTGATATCCTCCCCGAATTTACTCTCTTCCGTTTTTGGTCAGATTTCTTCCTATAAAATCAGTACCTACTCATCAGTTCAGATATACAAAATCATTCTCTTCTCTCTCTTCTTCCTGGGTACGTGCTAATCTCCATAGCCTACTCTGTTAGTGGTGACAGTTTAGGTTGTTGTGTTAACCTTGGGGAGCTTTTCGATCAGTGTCGATTACCACCGTTGTCGGGCCGTAATTGCTTTCAAGTCAGTGGTCTCCTACCACGGCACAGCCTTGAATTCAGTTTCTTCCTTGCCATTGCAATTGTCAATTTCTAACAGTATGCATTGTCAAAAATGTTACATGTTTGTCAAAATACTTGTATAAATTTGTTCAAACTTGTGCTTCGGGACCGCAGTTTTCATCATAATCACGGCCCATGCATATGATGATATGATTGGTGAGCTATCTAAGAATATTTGTTAGGGTAATATATATATTTTCTATATTCTTTTTAGTTGTCATATTTGTCTTTTCAGGGATAACATTAAAATGTTGACCTTTTTCTTGTAATATATTTATAAAGATAAATAATTAAATGAGATTTTGTAACATTTATCTAATGTCGACTTTGAGGGAGAGGTGGTAGCTCAGTGGAGTACCACCTCGAAAACCTGGGCATTGCCCAGGGTTCGAATCCTCATCCCAACAATATGTTGGGGCATTTACTTCTAGGCTATTTAGCCTTGTACCCAGCCTTTGAGCTGGTGTGCCCTGCAGGCTAGTAGCCTAGCAGGGGTTGGTCTTCGGACCAATTATCTTTCCTAATAAAAATAATAAATAAAAAATCTGATGTCTACTTTCAAATACCAATATTTTAAAGCTTTTCTTAAAATGAAACTCAAACTATTATTAATTAAAGTTACATATGTATTAGAAGTGAAAATCAAATGCTATGACTAACAAATTAAAATAGAGAAGAAATTTTCAAGTGTCTTAGAAATTCTTTATCTTCATAAAACTTTGACATCGCTAACAAGTGCTCAAATTCTTTATCTTCATAAAACTTTGACATCTTCCTATAAATTCAGTACCTTACTCATCAGTTCAGATATACAAAATCATTCTCTTCTCTCTCTTCTTCCTGTGTACGTGCTAATCTCCATAGCCTACTCTGTTAGTGGTGATAGTTTAGGTTGTTGTGTTAACATTGGGGAGCTTTTCGGCCAGTGTCGATTACCACCGTTGTCTGGTCGTAATTGCTTTCAAGTCAGTGGTCTCCTACCACGGCACAACCTTGAATTCAGTTTCTTCCTTGCCATTGCAATTGTCAGTTTCTAACAGTTTGAAAGCAATTATTTTTATTTGCAATAGCTGACGTTCCAAACTAATATGTGGCTCACCTTTCAAAGCTTGAATCTCTTGACGGAAATAACTACAAACGCTGGGCTCAAAAGATGTTGATGTTTTTTGAGCAATTGGACATCGACTACGTCCTTTTCAAGGATTGTCTTGCTGCTATTACTGCTACAGGTGATTCCTCTTCTTCTCCTTCTACTACTATTATTAAGAAGAATGAGGACGAAATTCAGAAATATGAAAAGGATAATTAAACTGTTCGTTTCCACATCCTTAATCTGTTCGATTTCTTCATGGTGCATAAATCGTCTAAAATGATTTGGGAGGCCCTTAAGAAAAAATATGGGGCTGATGATGCTGGGAAACAAAAATATGTTGTCGGAAAGTGGCTGGCTTTCCAGATGGTTGATGATAAACCTGTCATGGACCAAGTTCATGTCTACGAAAACCTTTGTGCTGATGTCTTAAATGAAGACATGAAAATTTGCGAAGTTTTTCAAGCTAATGTGTTGATGGAAAAATTTCCCCCTTCCTGGAGAGAGTTCCGTAATAATCTGAAACATAGGAAAGAGTTTATGTCACTTCAGTAACTCATCAGTCACATGAGGATTGAAAAGGCAAACCGCATCAAGGACAATCATGACTCTATTACTGTCAATGTTACCAAAGCTAACTTAGTGGAAACTGCTGCTGCTTCATCAGGATCTGATAAGTTTAAGGGTAAAGGTAAGAAGGTCATGACAACAAAGGTAAGAAGCAAGGAAAATTCAACAAGCCTGATGGTAAGATTCAGAAGAGGTATGTCCTTTGCTATGTATGTGGCAAGCCTGATCATAAGGCTTACCAATGTCCTCAACGCCAAGACTCTGTCCAAAAGCAAGCACCTCAAGCTAACCTTGCTGAATTTGATGACATTGTCGCTGCTGTGGTTGTTGAAGCGAATCTGATCGAAAATAGTTCTGATTGGATTTTGGACACTGGGGCTTCGAGGCATTTCTGTGCAGACAAGGAGCTTCTCCATGACTTCCAGGATGCTACTGAAGGCGAGTGTGTCTACATGGGCAACGCGTCAACTGCTGGAGTGCTTGGACAAGGAAAGGTCACTCTAAAACTTACCTCTGGAAAAACCCTCTCCCTTTCAAATGTATTGTATGTTCCTACTATTCGTCGCAACCTAGTGTCTGGTGCCTTGTTAAACAAAGCTGGTTTGAAAATTGTTTTTGAGGCTGACAAGCTTGTAATGACTCATGGTGAGGAGTTTGTGGGGAAAGGGTATTTAAGTGGGGGTTTATTTATTTTGAATGTTGCTTCTTCTGTTTCTCCTGCTATTAATAAAACTATTTCTGGTTCTGCTTATATTGCTGAGTCTTTAAATTTGTGGCATGGTAGGTTAGGGCATGTGAATGTTACTTCTATTAAGAGAATAAGGACCTTAGCTTTAATTCCTAATCTGTCCACAATAGAGTTTTCAAAGTGTCCAGTTTGTGTTGAAGCAAAATTTACTAAGAAACCTTGCAAAACTGTGACTCAAAGGACCACACAACTTCTAGAATTGGTTCATAAGGACTTAGCTGATTCCAGAACACTAGAAGTAGAGGAGGAAAATTTTGGTACATTTCCTTTGTTGATGATTACTCGAGGTACACTAAGTTATACCTTCTTAAAGCCAAAAGTGAGGCAGGGGAAGCTTTTATAAAGTATAAGGCTGAAGTAGAAAACCAACTTGATAGGAAAATCAAGAGGGTTAGGTCTGATAGGGGTAGAGAGTATGAGAATAACTCTTTGAATGACCACTGTGAGAAATTGGGTATCATTCATGAACTTAGTGCCCCCTATGTACATCAACAAAATGGTATAGCTGAACGGAAAAATAGGTCTTTGAAAAATATGATGAATGTTATGCTTGTAAGTTTTGGGTTGCCTGATGATATGTGGGGGGAAGCAGTCCTTTCAGCCTGCCATGTTCTTAACCGTGTTCCTCACAAAAAGTTAGATAAGACTCCCTATGAACTTTGGAAGGGGTATCCTCCAAACATGAGTTTCCTTAGAGTGTGGGGGTGTCTAGCTAAAGTTGGGCTACATGACTATAAGAAGTCAAACATTGGACCCAAGACTTTTGATGCTGTGTTTATTGGTTATGCTCATGCTGCTTATAGATTCATGACTTTGAGCGATAGGTCTATTTGTGAATACAGAGATGCTGAGTTTTTTTAACACGTTTTTCCTTTGAAAAAGGGTGATATTGCATCTGTGCCTTCTTGTTCTTCTCCTGCTGTTGATTTATCTACTTGTTCTACGCATGATGTTGATTTACCTACTAGTGATATTCCTGCTGATTTGACTTTAAGTAGTACTTCATGCGACATGTATGCTAGTAGTTCTTCTGCTGTAGATGAGCCTAGGAGAAGTAAAAGACCTAGAGTAGCAAAAGACTGGTTCTGATTTTGTCACTGCTTTTCTGTCTGAGAGTTCTTGTGTTGACTTGTTGAGTGATGAACTAGTCTATGCTTTCATGATGAAGAGGATCCAAAGACCTTTGAAGAGGCAATGAGATCTGTGGATGCTAGTTTTTGGAAATAGGCCATTAAGAGCGAGTTAGATTCCATATATAGTGTCTAACTCTACTTGGGAGTTAACTGACTTACTTAAGGGGTCAAAGACCATAGATAGTAAATGGATCTTTAAAAAGAAGTTGAGACCTGATGGGACTATTGAGAGGTTTAAAGTCAGACATGTCATTAGGGGCTTTACTTAGAGGAAAGGACTAGATTACTTTGACACTTATTCTCCTGTGACTAAGATAGCCACCATTAGGACTCTGCTAGCTCTTGCTGCTATTCATGACTTAGTTATACATCGGATGGATGTTAAGACTGCTTTCCTGAATGGTGACTTAGAGGAGGAGATTTACATGTCTCAACCTGAGGGTTTCGTGGTGCAAGGTCAAGAAGATAAAGTGTGTAAGTTGAGAAAGTCCTTATATGGTCTCAAACAAGCACCGAAAAAATGGTATGAAAAATTTAACAGCACTGTTGTGTCAAATGGCTTCATTGTTAACAACTCTGACTCCTGTGTTTATTCCAAATTGATAGGATCAGTTTGTGTTATTATATGTATTTATGTGGATGACATGCTGATTTTTGGCAGCGATTTAAAGGTTGTTAATGATACAAAACTTTTCTTATCATCAAAGTTTGAGATGAAGGATTTGGGAGAAGTTGATGTGATTTTGGGAGTAAAACTTAAGAAAACCTCCGGTCGCATTTCCCTTAGTCAGTCTCATTATGTGGAAAAGGTGCTTAAAAAGTTTAACTCCTTTGATGTTGTTCCAGTGAGTGCGCCCTATGACCCTAGTATTCATTTGACCAAGAACTTAGGTAAAAGTGTCTCTCAAAGTGAATATGCGAAAGTCATAGGTAGTTTGATGTACCTCATGAACTGTACTCGACTTGACATAGCTTATGCAGTGAGTAGACTGAGTCGATATACTCATAACCCTAGTAATGAGCATTGGAATGCTCTTCATCGTCTTCTCAGGTACCTACAAGGAACTGTTGATTTTTGTTTGCATTACTCTAAATTTCCTGCTGTACTTGAAGGATTTTGTGATGCAAATTGGGTTTCAGGTAATGATGAGATTAGTTCAACTAGTGGTTATGTGTTTACCCTTGGTGGTGGTGCTATATCGTGGAAGTCTTCGAAGCAGACTTGTATAGCACATTCCACCATGGAGTCTGAGTTCATTGCCCTCGAGTTGGCATGGCATGAAGCTGAATGGTTGAGAAATCTATTGTCTGATGTTCCATTATGGGGAGGACAGGATGCACCTGTCTCTCTTCATTGTGATTCTCAAGCAGCCATTGGTGTTGCTAAGAACAGTGTCTACAATGGTAAGAAGAGACACATACGGATCAGACATGGAGTCGTTAAACAACTCCTGAAAAATGGGGTGATTTCTTTGGACTATGTGAGGTCCGAAAAAAACCTTGCTGATCCATTTACTAAGGGGTTATCTAGGAGAGTTGTCCTAGAGTTGTTGAGGGGGATGGGGCTAAAGCCCATTAGTTGAGATTTTATGGTGGATACCCGTTTGTGGTCAAACGAAGCCATAGAATCTTAACTTGCACTACATCTCTCATCCCTATGGCGCATGGTAGTGCCCTTTAAATCCATAGCCTATTGGTGGTGCTATTGAGACGCACTTGATGGATTTATATTGTGAGGTTGAGTTTTTGCTCTTAATGGTTCCATATCCCTTCGGGGTGGTATTGTTGAGAAACACTTGATGGACTACCTACGTAAGTGTGGAGGTTATAGCTTAAGCCGCCTTCTATGAAAGACTGGGCTGTCTTTCTAGAACACTTATGAGACCCAAGGAATGCGCATGGCTATAAAGCGCTTGTGATGTATCGCGGAGACTGCACGATCTTAAGGTAGGTATGTGTTGTGGGGGTCTCAACGGAATTCTGGTGAGTTCAAGAGAAATTCACTCACTAGAAAGTAAGTTGTTGCCTCATTTCACTATGTATCAATTCAAATCGAAAGATATTGATGCTTAAGTAGTTTCCTTTCCTTACCCAAGAATTTCTTTTTGCTTTCCAGAGCCTTTGTGGGGGATTGTTGGAATCAAGGCTTGAAAAGCCTCCTTTACTTTAAATGTCCCACATTGCTTGTGGGAGGGAATACTCCCTTGTTTATATATTCCCTCCCTTCTTATACTTATTGAGTTGGTACTTGAGATAATTTTGTGGTTGGTTATCATGCTTGGACTTGGGCTAGCTAACTCACGCGTGCGCGCGCCGCCCGCCCAGACCGGGCGTGGGCCTGGGATCTGGGTTCTGGGTTCTGGGTTCTGGGAATAGAGCTGAGCTGGAGCTTAACTTTTTGGACCCGGGCCTGAGTGTGTGTAACGGGAACTGTAATGTTTTGAACGTTACAGTATTTATGGTAATCCCATGATATCCTCCCCGGATTTACTCTCTTCCTTTTTTGGTATGATTTCTTCCTATAAAATCAGTACCTTACTCATCAGTTCAGATATACAAAATCATTCTCTTCTCTCTCTTTTTTCTGGGTACGTGCTAATCTCCATAGCCTACTCTGTTAGTGGAGACAGTTTAGGATGTTGTGTTAACCTTGGGGAGCTTTTCGACCAGTGTCGATTACCACCATTGTCGGGCCGTAATTGCTTTCAAGTCAGTGGTCTCCTACCACGGCACAGCCTTGAATTCAGTTTTTTCCTTGCCATTGCAATTGTCAGTTTCTAATAGTATGCATTGTCAAAAATGTTACATGTTTGTCAAAATACTTGTATAAATTTGTTCAAACTTGTGCTTCGGGACCGCAGTAATCATCATAATCACGGTCCATGCATATGATGATATAATTGGTGGGCTATCTAAGAATCTTTGTTAGGGTAATATATTTTCAATATCCTTTTTAGTTGTAGTATTTGTCTTTTCAGGTATAACATTAAAATGTTGACCTTTTTCTAGTAATATATTTATAAAGATAAATAATTAAATGGGATTTTGTAACATTTATCTGATGTCGACTTTGAGGGAGAGGTGGTAGCTCAGTGGAGTACCACCCCGAATTCCAGGGCATTGCCCAGGGTTCGAATCCTCATCCCAATAATATATTAAGGCATTTACTTCTAGGCTATTTAGCCTTGTACCCATCCTTTGAGCTGGTATGCTCTGCAGGCTAGTAGCCTAGCAGGGGTTGGTCTTCGGACCAATTATCTTTCCTAATAAAAAAAAATAAAAAATCTGATGTCTACTTTCAAATACCAATATTTTAAAGCTTTTCTTAAAATGAAACTCAAAATATTATTAATTAAAGTTACGTATGTATTAGAAGTGAAAATCAAATGCTATGACTAACAAATTAAAATATAGAAGAAATATTCAAGTGTCTTAGAAATTATTTAACTTCATAAAACTTTGACATCGCTAACAAGTGCTCAAATTTTGAAGGATGTTTTTCCCCTGTACTTTCTCAAAAAAAAAATAAGAAAAGAAAAACCAAGTGCTCAAATTAAGATATACTCCGATCTTATGCCTATAATGAAGTTCACATTTGGGTTGCCGATCGATAAAGATTTAAAAATACTTGTCAAATTTAAAAATCAAAATAAAAAAGAAGATAGATCTAAAAAGATATTCTTTTCATTCTCATATAGATTTGACACTTTTTTTAGTTCTCAAAGTTTATTGTGACAATAGTTTTCAAAATAAAATAAGCCTACGATTATGTCTAATCCGATCGATCTTGTAAACATATACGAAAAATAATTTTAAATTTAAAAAAATAAGTAAGGCTAGTTCACTACAACAAAATAGGGCTATAGCAACGGCCTATATGTTTTGGTAAAGATCCATTTAATGTTGCCATAGACCTATAGCAGCAGTTTATATGACGTTGTCAATAAGTGGCACTGCTATAACTCTATGGCAATAGTTATGATGCCTTAGGCAACAACTTTATAAAACTGTTGCCATAGTTATCATTAGCAACGCTTTTATTAGGCAACGATTTCTAATCTTTGCCAACAGTTTTATTATATCTAAGGCGACAATTAATAAGTTTTAGTAATAATTATTTAGGATTTCAAGCAACATTTTTTAATGTTTAGGCTAACACTTTTATAATCTATAGCAGCACAATCAACAGTCTATGACAACGTTTATTGCTCTAATATTGCAATACTTTTGAAGTCTATAGCAACATTTTTTTTATACAACTATTGCTACACTTTTACATGAGTCTATAGCAACGTTTCTTGCTACACTATTGCGACATTTTTATGTGAGTCTATAGCAACGTTTATTTATACAACTATTACAGCACTTTTATGTGAACTTATAGCAACAATTTCATACGCGTTTATTTAGTAGCTCATTAAAATGCAAATATTATACCAAAATATCCAACTAATACAAAAGGAAAACATTTATTTCAAATTAAATTTTACTTACTATTTAAATGAAAAATCCATAACAATCATTCCAATAACAAAAACCATTGTTATGATATAAATACATAAATTTAGAAAACTAATGAATCTCCAAAAAAAACTAATAGTTCAAGCAATCTAGAACCTAGCTAGTATTTAATTTATTTGTCCAAAATCTATTCAAAAGAACTTCAATCTATGCCCTTCCTGTCATCCTTTTATCTAACAATCTCTTTTTTTTTGTATAAGGAAAACAGACTTAGACTAAAACCCTAGTCTGGGGGCCAGCCTAAAACATCCTTTCGGATGATAAGGGAAAAATCCATACAGTAGGGTGGGAACCAGTACAATAAAGAGGGGTAGGCGTGCGCCTTCTTTGCCAAGAAGTCAGCAGCCTTGTTGGCTTCACGAAAACAATGACGAAACTGACAATCTTGGAACCGATGAGAATCCACACCTGCATCTTTCACAATATTAGAAATCTCCCACGGAATACGCCAAGAATTCTTCATAGAATTAATGACAACTAAGTTATCTCCTTCAATAATAATATGCGAAATATCAAGAGAAACTGCTCCTTTAACACCTTCTCTGAGGGCCCAAGCCTCAGCTTGCACAATGGAAATATGAGGCCCCAAAGACTTGGCACCAGCTAACAAAACATCACCATTACTATTACGAATCACGAATCCTAAAGAAGCATTACCGTTGCTTACTTTAGAACCATCAAAATTGAGCTTGCAATACTTAGAGGGAGGGGGGACCAAACAAGATTGGGACCCACTCTAGCAACCTTAGTCATAGGCCTGTTGAGAGTGGAGGTGGAAACAGCAGTACCATTCCCATCTTCACAATCAGTCTTAATCCACTGAGCAAAAAAACTGCTAACCGAAAAGCTAACTCGAGGAGGAGAAAACCCCTCATCATTGATAATAACTTTATTTCTAATGAACCATATAAACCACCAGACAAAAGCAAACTTAGAAACATCATTAGACGAAAGAGCAGTATGACAAACCTCAATCCAATACCGAAAAGAACAGTTGTTAGAAAATTAATATTACTAGGGAGAATGGGCCAAGCATCACAATCATGAAGGCAAGAGAAAACCTGTAGAGTAAACGGACACTCAAAACAAAGATGAAACATACACTCTGAGGCGTTACAACATAACACACATTGCTGGGAAAGAAACACTTTGCATTTTTCAAGTATTTTTAGAGGGAAGCCCATCATGACAAGCTTTCATGAAGCTTCCATAACCAAGCAAACTCAACCTTCTCAAAATTTGGATTAAAAACACCCTGGGCTAAAAGCGACCCTGTCTTAACTGAATACTCACCATCCGCTGTTAACCCCCAAACTAGAGAGTCGGACTGAGAAGACGATGGGACATAAGAAGAATAAATCTTGGACACAATATGCAAGGGCACTAACAAACCAATTTTGCTACGGTCCCACCCCCCAAACTCATCAATAAATTCGCTGACTCTGAGGTCTTCTGAACCTGGGAGAGGACTAACGACCATCCTAATAGGATATTGAAACACCCAATTATCATCCCAGAAACTGATATCTCTACCATTCCCTACTTGCCATCTTAAGCCCTTTTTAAACAAAGGTCTAAGAGACATAAGTTTTCTCCACTGCCAAGACGCAACTGAAGAGACTTTATAAGTAAGAATATCTTGAGATTTACTATACTTCTTTTTAACCAAATTAGCCCATAGATTATCTTTTAGCTTGATAATTTTCCAGAGAAGCTTCATCTGCAGAGCCACATTGCTAACATCAACTTTTCTAATTCCCAAACTCCCATATTGTTTAGGGAGACAAATTTTGTCCCAACCAGTCAAATTTGCAGTCTTATTAAGATTGTCTTTATTCCAAAAAAAAAATTCTATAGGACTTATCCAAACGAGAGAGAATTGGCTTAGGAAGGTAAAAACTTGCATCTGATAATTGGCTTTAGTAGCCAAATTTGCTTGAATTAGAACCGTTCTACCAGCTTGGGAAAGAGAATTAACTTTCCACTTAGGCAACTATTTAACCACCTTGCTGCAAGCTTTCCCAAAAATTTCCTTTGTAACCCGAGAATCTATAATTGGGCAACCCATATACTCCCCTAAATTGCTTGCTTTAGCCATACCCAACAAAGAAGCAAAATTAACTTTGGAAGAAGCAGGGACATTCGGGGAACATTGAAAAGCGACTTATGAAAATTTACAAGTTGACCAGACATAGAGCAATATTTATCAAGAATCATCTTAATAGTAGAGCAACTAACTTCAGAGGCCCTAGCAAAGATCATAGTATCATCTGCAAAAGTAAGGAAAGGGATTGAACACCAGATTTACCTTTAGAGACACCAATTAGCTTGTCTCTCTGTGCATTTGCCGCAGATAGTTGCCTAGCAAGGAGGTGGCACAAAGTATAAAGAGGTAAAGAGAGAGAGGGTCACCTTGACGGATACCTCTAAAAGGGATGAATCTATCACCTGGAATACCATTGATTAACACCGAAAAAGAGGGAGTTGAGATACAATTTTTAATCCAATCAACCCATTGAGAACAAAACCCTAATTTTCTAAGCGTAACTAATATATAATCCCATTCTAATCTATCATAAGCTTTCTCCATATCAAGCTTAATAGCTATCCACCCCTCAACACTAGTTTTTTTACTGAAAGAGTGAAAAACCTCATGAGCTATTAAGATATTATCTTGAATAAGACGTTCAAGAACAAAGGCACCATGGAGGGGGTGGATGATTTTTCCTAGAACTGATTTTAATCGATTAGTAATTACTTTTGAAATTATCTTATAAATTATGGAACATAGACTAATTGGTCTAAAATGATTCGCACTTGAAGGATTATCTATTTTAGGAATAAGAGCAAGGAAGGTGTGATTTATTTCCTTCAGAATATTCCCATAATGGAAAAAAGCTTTAACCGCTCTAATGACTGAATTCCCAACAAGGGTCCAATATTTTTGAAAAAAGAACGGGGGAAATCCATCAGACCTGGAGATTTGTCAGGGGTAAAATAAAAAAAACTACATCTTTAATTTCTCCACGTGAGACTACTACTATAAGTAATGCATTATCTTCATCAGAGATTATAGGTGAGAGGAGACTTTTCATCAAAGTTACATAAAGGATTTGAGATAAAGCTTTTACAAAATTCCTTTATGTGATTTCACTAGAAATAAGCACCGGAGAAGAGATAATTTGATCTGATTCTGTTGAAAAACTTTTAATTTGATTCTTGTTTCTCCTGATAGATGCATGAGTATGATAGTATCTAGTATTAGCATCTCCAAGATGGAGATAGTTAGTCTTACTAATTTGCTTCTAATATTCATGACTAAAAGATAACAATTTTTCTCTTTTTCGGAGAAATCGATCTTGTTGTAGTTTGAGAGATGAACACAAAGGATGAACTATAAGATTAGCTTGAATATCAACCAGTTTAGAGTCTATAATTCTAAGTTGTCTAAAAAAATTCCCAAATTGGGACATGTTCCATTTCTTTGATTCCTCCTTTAGCAACTTGCATTTCTTTACAAGATTAAACATATGGGAGCCATTAAAATGAGTGCACCAAGTTTTCTTTACTAGTGTATCATAATCTTTACGTTGGCACCACATTTTTTCAAACCAAAAGGGGGTGCTTTTGTGATTTTATGCTTCGTTAAATCTAGGGAAACTTGGCAGTGGTCCGACGAAGTGAAGCGGTGATGTGTTAGTTTTGCTTGAGGAAAGCAATTAAGCCACATTGGACTAGCTACCCCTTTATCAATACGTTCCAAGATGTTATTTGGGCCTGCTCCTTTTTTTCGCCATGTATATCTAGAACCCAGGAAAGGAAGCTCAACACAAGGTATTTGAGATAAAACATTTTGCATATTTCGAAGTATGTTAGAGTTAAAAGAAGCACCTCCTAGTTTATCTTGTTCACAACTTATATCGTTAAAATCACCGAGAATAACAAAAGGAGAAGTTAAAGAGTTCACATACTCAAAGATCTCATCCCAAAAATCAGCTTTGTGATCATTTTTGGGAGGCGCATAGATGAAGATAATTACAATGGAAATATTATCATTTAAGAGAGTGATATTACTAGAGATAAACCGAGAAGCTTTATATAACACAACTAGATTAAAAGGAGACTGATTACAATCTTTCCAAAATAACCATAACCCACCTGCTAGACCTAGGGTGGGCACATAACCAACATACTGAAACCCACATTGATTTGTTGTGATAAGGGAGGGGGGAGCTTTAGACTTAACTTCACATATCATGAACACCTTAATGAAGTTACTAGTACAATAATCTCGGGATATCAGTCAAAGAGTTCTTTTTTAACACCCCTCTAATGTTCCAAAAACCAGCAATCATGATTATTTAATAAACAAAACGTAAACCAGATGTTAATTAGTAGGAGGGACTATGGGATTAATTCCTTTTCCTCTTCAGGGCAGAAGATGCATCACCATCCTCTGTGTCTTCCATCCTCCTCTTTGCGAACCAGATTGAGAAGAGATGTCAACAGGAAGAGCTGGGTCCATCCCCATATTTTCAATGTGCCTCACAATGGAATTATCAGAGTGAAGAGAATGGAGAGAGTTCTCAGCATAAGAGTTCAAGTCTCCCAGAATACCATCCTGCTCATCTTCTAATAAAAAAGTAGACTCACCCTCAGTAGCATTGTAATCTTACCTTCTTTGCATATCCGCCATCATGGGCAAGTGTCATATAGAGGCTTTCATCAATCGGCTCAAGATGCATAAAGACTTGTAGAGGCACAAGAGAGAGGATGGGGGACTCACCCTCCACTAGACTACTCTTCTCTACCATATGAACAATGAGAGGAGGAGAGACTAGAGGAATATGCTTGAGTGCCTCATCATCAGAGGATTCTTCAGAAGAAGAAATAGCATGAGCAACCAATAACTTACCCTTACCTTTCCCCTTACCAGAGGGAGGGATATACTTATTTTAATGAAACTGAGAACCCACTTCGACAGGAGGTTCATTGATAGAGACTCCCATAAATGAAGGCAGGGGCAGAATACCAGCAGCACCACTAATAGAATTGTTCTTAGAATGAGCAGCATGAAAATTTCTCAAAGAGAAGCTTTGCAAATGCTTGGACTTGGCATGCACCACTTTTGCTTGCTCGGCAATGGTGTCATGCAAGACTTGTCCAGAGGCCTTTGCTAAAGTCTGGTAGAGAGTTCTCTGTTTAGGATTCTTTAACAGCTGTATAGTAATCTCCTTCTTAGGAGAATTAAGAAGGGGACAAGCATCTATCACATGAGCATCTTCACCACAGAAGGAACAACCTGAGGAAAAGTCCTTATACCAAATCACATAACCATTAACAATATCACCAACTCGACTTACCTCAAGGATTTTATTTCTTAACAGAGATCTCTAGTCAAGCTTGATGAGGGCTCCAATATTATTGGAAGCCAGGAGATTAGCAATACAATCAAAATTCAGGAGTTTAGTGGGTAATCTTGGAATGTGAAGCCACAAGTCTAACCACTTGATCTCCTCAATATAAGGATCAAATGAAGGCTTCCAGGCAGAGAGCACAAACAAATCCCCCTGGATGTGCCATGGTATCTCACTCCAGACCAAGGCAAAATCCTGAGGGTTAGCAAACTTAAGTAGGATCCAATGATTACCCATCTCAAGGTAATCAATGTCTCCCTTAGCAAATTTCCAATCAGCTTTTGTACGAGAGATAATCGTACGTAAATCAAGAGCAGCAGATAACATTTTGCCAATCAAACAAGAGTTCGAAAGTTCAACAATATTAAGTTGAACTTGAGAAATATCATCAAGAACAACAGACTCAGCAGACAAAGAAGGAGGGGGGGTCTCTCACATTTGCATAATTAACCATAGAAGGTACTTTCATAATAACAAGGGCTGAAACAGGAATCTCAGACACATTACTAGCATTTTTTTAAGAAAACCCCTCTTTCTAGTTAAGGTTTGAAAGAACAACATTTTTGTAATTTTTAGGGTTTTCCATATTTATGACTAACAGATTATCAGAGGAATAAGAATTTTCATATAGAAGAGAATTAAAGAGAAGGAATGTAGTAGGTGTGAGTTGAGAGTTTACCTTAACCCACTTTTTATAGAGCAAAAACTTGACTACTTGAGAGAAGTCTGTATGAGGATGAATAAGGGAACCAGCTATCTCTATGAGCCATTCAATCGCATTAAATGCAAAAGAAGGCCTCACCAGAGAGGAGAAATGAAGAGACACATCAAAGGAACTCGCCGGAATGAGCAAAATCGCATAGGAAGACACGCCACTACCCACAAACACACCATCAGAGACGAAATAAACCACGCTTGCATTTAATGCACTGCAGACACAAACCCTAGCCTTCAAGTCTATTCTGTACTTAAACTTTAAATAATTAAATCCCTTCAGCCAATTAACTGACTTTCAAAAGCTTTTAAACCCATAGATAACTTGAGTGGGGAGATTAAGAGCTAATAAGTAGCTGGGGAAAGTAGTATATAATGAGTGATTAGCATAGGTAGGCTTCGTAGGGTTAAATTGAATTGGGGGAAAACTGAAATTTGTACTCCTTTTGCTTGAAAAAAGGATTAAGGGACTCGCAATGATGGCAGAAGATAGAATCAGGGATAAAATTAGGGAGAATAGGCATGATTTAGGGGAGAATTCATAATTTGAGTTGATTGAAGGTGAACTAGGGTTCGTGAATTGGGGCTTTTGGACTGGATTTCCTTTTCGCCTTTTAGTCTCTCTCTCTAGGACTTTCTCTCTCATCTTTTTTAACGTTCCCGATCTAACAATCTCCTTCTATCTACTTATGCCATCCTGTAAACAGAAATAAGTCAATATAATAGGAAAATAATGCATGTAATTAAAATGAAATAATATAATTAATCGTGCTGCTCAAAAATGAGAAAAACAAATGATAATTCGAAATGGATACTAAGCTTCTAAGCTACAACCAATTAAAATAATGTTACCAATTATCATTGAAAAAAAAGCCTCTAGAGTCAAGCTAATGAAAAGGGCAAATGTATTTCCCGGGAGAAAAAAAATCCAGATACATGGCAAAAAAGTTGAACTATGTATACACATACTTTTGAAATGGCTAAAGCCAAGAGAAATTAAGAATAAACTGCAGCTATACCTTCGAAAGTTTATGCGTCACTAAGATGAAATTCGTAAATGCCATGCAAATCCACATGTGATGTATGTCCACTATCTATCTGCAATCCTAAATCAACTCATCCTTCTTTGGAACTCCTCTCAATTGTATTCACATACTTTTACACCATTTTCATTATGGGCACTATGTTGTAATCCAAAACCAACTCGAAAAATAGTTGGGATTACGAAAGACCTCCTATAGTTCTCATGAAAACTATTCGCTATCTCCTGCCTAGATTTAGATGAGCCATATAAGCCAAAGTATTAGGGAGAAAGAGGTATGAGACCGAGATATAGTGGAGGATCGACTCAAGAAATAGACATCAATGAAGCTGTAAAATTCAGTCATAAGAATGAAATACAAGGAAGAGTTGTTAGTGAAGAAAAAACTAAGTCCATGAAAAAAGTTGCATCTGCTAAGGTTAAAGGTTCTAAGGTTATGTCAATCTGCAACAGAAATCAAAATCAAGTATATGTGGGTTTATAAGTGCAGTTGACATGGTATTTGATAATGAGATCTCTAGGTACAAAAGGCAATAAGGTTGCCTAGAGCTCAACGCACCAACAAAACAAGAAAGAAACCAATTCCAATTGCAACCAACAAGAGCAGCATCAGTATAGACCAGAGCACTCTAGCAGCAGTAAAGACCATAACAGTAGTATAGTAGTATAGAACAAAGCAGCAACATAGCACTATAAACCAGAGCAGCAGTAGTATAGCAATGTAGAACAGAGCAGCAGTATAACAGCAGAGCAGCAAAGTAGACCAGTTCAGCATCATAGCAGTATAGCAGCATAGAAACAAGAAACAGAACGAGAAGGAAACCAACAATAGTATAGCAGCAGTATAGATCAGAGCAGCGAATTAAAACTCAACATCATCACCAAACAACCTTGAAATAAAATTATAGGGGAAAGTAAGAGACTTAAATAACAAGTGCAAATCTGAGAGGAAGAAAAAGGTGAAAAAAAACCTGCACATTGTCATGTCTTTTTGCTTTAATTCATTGCATTATCTAGCATTTGTAGCAGTAGAAACAATAACTTTTGCAATCATTTCTGATGTCAAGGTAGGATCCTTTTGTCTTAGTTGTTCTAGTGCGGAAGCAATAACATTAAGAGTCATATTTTCATTACGAGCATCAACCTCCTTTGTTGTTGCTTCCATTTCAGCAACTTTAGCAGCGTGAGCTTCCTTCTCCCTGGCTAATTGTTCTCTTTGAGCATTTAAATCCTTTTGCACTTCTGCTGTTACAGCACTTTTAATGGACTCCATGACCTCCTTTGGTAAGATTAAGGAGCTTCCAGTTTCTTTCTTCTTCGACTTTTGGCGGGAAACACCTAACCCAAGTAGTCGTTTGCAACCACGACGTCCATCACCCATTACTTGATCATATGGGTCTTCAGGAGAGTCAGTACTTTGTTCATCTTGTGATGCTTCCAATTGCCTCATTGCTTGCTATGTCAAATAATAGCTCTTGGTTAATATTATAGAGTAAAATAATCCACTAGAATACATTATGATAAAAGTAAAAAGTTAGTCCATACAATCTTTTTTTGTGTGTCATCAAAAGGTCGGTCGTATGATTTTTCCTTCCTTCCGAGTGCGAGTTTTCTCAAACATCTTTCTTTTAGATGGTGCTACACCATCTTCTCGTAACTGGAAATATGATAGAAAAATATATAAGTTATCAAGTTACCGTTACAAAAAAAAGATTTTTTAAGCTATATAGATGGTGTTCTCTTCGTACCATCTGATCATAAGTCATAGCAAAAGAGACAGGACCATTTGTGTGCATGTTGTCTTGTTCTAAGCGATTTTCAGAGTTCTGCAAACTTGTTTTCTAACAAAAAGAAAAGTGAAAAGTTATTGGTAAGCATGAAAACAATGTATAACATGTAAGTAAAATTATGTTTTTTATTTACCTTTGCCGGAGTACTCTCCCAATATTTCAAAAGTGTTTCGAAATGCGCTTCAGGCACTCTCTCGAGAGCGTTCCTAATTCTCTCGTCATAGGTGTTATGCATATAGTAATTGTTTCGGTGTTGAAACGATGGCAGACACAGAGATGTCCGTCAGTAATTAAGGGGGCGTCCGAGACTGGAAATCTGCAAAGAAGACAAACGTAAACTACCCTCGGGGGGGATGCGAGGAAACCCCCTCCGACGCTCAAGTCAGTATGTGTCCGAGAAGGATTTTAGAGAGAGAGATAGAGAGAAAAAGTAAAGTTTATAATGTGAGAGAATGTACCTGTAGAATAGTACCATTCTGCTATTTATAGCAGTACTATTCATCTGACTGGGTACGTAATCCTGCGACACGTGTATGACTGTGATGAGTTTGACTGGAGGGAGGATTGTCCTCAAGTGTGACCGTGAATGCCATCTCGGACTACTTATCAGGAATGGCTTGGACGCTTTTTGTGAGGTCGCGTCTCTAGTTGCCCATGTCGGCCATACAAATTCTGTCCGACACTAGGCTTAGATATACCCATACAACTAGCCCCCCCAGCATCATTGGGGGTGGTGATCGGCATTGATGTTGCATTGTGGACGCGAGTGAACTTGTGCCTGCTGGAAGCAATTTTTGCGTTGCCACGTGTTGCCCTGGGGAGAACTTCAAATTTCAAAAAAGTGTAATCATTATTTTTTCCTAGAATCCCGCCCACTTTTATTTTATATTTAGGGTTTGACACTTGGCGCGCATCCCGCAGGGTAGTTGATGAGACTTCTGATCCTGGCCGCTGAATTTTGACCTTATAAAGCCATTTTTCATTTTCTCTGTTTACTCTTCATCTTCAACCTTAAACTCTCTGGTTTGCACGGTTTCTTCAAGAACTTCAAACCTCCTTTTTCTTGCCAAAATCTTGCCTTTTTGTGACTAAATTTCCTTAAAGGTATTTCCGGTGACTCTTCGTTTCTTATTTCTGAGGAATTTTAACGTTTTCGCCTCTCTTCGTCTGGGTTTATTCGAGGGTCTCTCTTCAAAGTTTCCAACCTTCCGGTAAATTTGCTTTCTCCGGCGTTTGTAGAACTTGAAGATTCTTCTGTTCGTGCTTTTGGGACACTTCACTGCGCTTTTTGGGAACCAGCGTGATTTTCCGGCCATTTTTCACCGGTCTTTCTCAGGTACCTTTTTCCAACTTCCCTTCAACTGTTTTTTGTTTCTTTCTTCTTGTAGAAACATGTCGGACTGCTCAGATAGCCAAAATACTTTGAGTGATAAGCTTATGTCCGAAAGTGAGCCCTCGTCTCCTGCCTCCCTTGGTGGTGGACATAGCTCTTCTACCTCCAGTCCTAGGGAGGGGAGAACTCGTTTGTTAGCCGACCTGCCCCTTACTGCTGATAGGGATAGGGAACTTAGGTCTAAATTTCTTAATGACCGCTCTACCCCTGAGCAAGAGAATTTAACTTCCCAATATCTGTCCGCGAGGATGAGTGGTGACAGACAAACACTCCGAGAGTTAAGACATCAAATTTTGGCTCGTCGTACTGTTAGAGATCCTCCTCCTGATGCTGTTCCCGGACTTGATGTTCCGCCTTTGAGGGAACATGCCTGGTTAGATAGTTTAGCGGATGCTGGAGTTGTAGTGACGGATGACTTTTATGACCGTTTTGCCCATGAAACCGGCCCTTCTCACCCACCTGTTATTGATTTAGGTTCCGACAACGATTCGATTGCTACAATGGACGAGACTGAGGGTCCTTCTACTTCTGGTCGGGATGAAAATATTCGTCCAGCCGAGATAGTTTTGGGAGAAAGCTCCGACATGCCCCCTGATTCTCGGCCCGAGCCGATTCCTGACCGTGAGGATATTCAGCGCTCTGGGATATGGCTACCAGTAGATTATAGCAGCGGTCCGAGATCCATTTGCTATCCGCAAATCTTGACGACAATGCGCTATAGACCTCAATTATTGCGATGTTGCGGAGAAGTTGTATGCCTTCCCCGCCGGAGTATAAGTTGGTAATCCCGGACAAGGGAGCGAAAGTGACCGGTGCCGGCGGGGCATGTGGTCGTTTATGCGCACCATTTTGAATTTGGGTTGCGCTTTCCTCTAGACTTAACCCTGGTACGAATTTTGAAAGCTTTTAACGTCTGCCTGGCTCAGCTGACGCCCTTGGCCGTTAGGAATCTGATCGCTTATGTCTGGACTTGCCGCTATTTAGGGTTTCCTGAGACGCTCAACCTTTTTCGTCGCCTTCATTGGTTGCGACGCAATGGCTCCACTGAGAAGGGATGGTGGAGTTTGATGACGGCCAAAAATAAACTTACCGTCTACCCAAAGTTGACCGGGTTGAAGGGTTGGCAACCCGCTTTTTATTGGGTTAAAGTGCCGGGTAATTTTCCTATTCGCCGTCACTTTACCAAACCGGTTACCCGGATGGAAGACGTCCCTTCGTATGGTTTATCGGTCTCCGAGCAAGAGGCCTTTGATTATTTTGAATCTGAGGTTGTGACGGTCAGTATTGTTGGTGAAGATACCGAGGAAAGGATCCCTTGTCGTTGGCTTCCCCATGCAAAGTACATCTTGGGAATGAACCCTTGTCGGCTTTATTTCTCTGTTAGGACCCACCCGGAAGGTTTGCCTCTTATTCTCATGGTCCGCCGTGGGACTTTTCTTTTGTTAATTAAAATGATATTAATCCTTCTGCTTTGCTATTGCAGGTCCTCTCAGTTTAGATCTTGAAGAGTTGGGACTCAACGAAGATTCGACGCCAATGTCTCGAACTCCCGACGAGCCTATCTTTGATTACGACACATTGTTCACGGTCTCTCACTTGGAGGTCTCAGAGGTGCGGACCGTAGCCGCGGTGGTCGCCAGTCTGGTCGGGCCAGCGTTCGTCGTGCCGGCCGCACGCCGGACGTACTCCCGGCCGATCTGCTGGACGTGGGGATCAGGAGTCTCCTCGTCCTGTCGTTCACGTTCCCGTTCGCCGGGGCGGGAGTGGCACGGGCCATGTGGGTCGGCCGACGGCCTCGCGAGCCCTCCGACCATAGTCCCAAGCAAGCGGCAAGCCCTAGATGTCGCCGCTTCGAAACACACGGAACCGAAACCGCTATTCTTTGTTCCGGACAACGGTCTGTCCGGAATCATTCGCCACCGGGGTTTCTCCTCTTAATGCTTGCTATTGACGACATTGGGACGACATTGGGATCGCGCTCTTCCATGCGCCAAAAAATTTACGACATCCTTAGCTCCCCCGGTTTTTGACAAATCTTGGGCGGGAATATTCTCTCGGATCCATGAGTGGATTGAGCATAAAGAGGTTATCCTTGAGTACTTCGTTGTGAAGTCTGGCATTTTTTCGTCCCCCTTCTGTCCCTGGGAAAATTTATCAACCCAACTGGGACGTGAGGGAGGATGAATCTCTGTATGCTGATATTCCAGCTAATGGCGGTACTCTCGGATACCGTCTTCTGAAGGGCCTCCAGCTGCCGATTGATTGCCCAGCCGATAAGCTAGTAGCGCCGGCCGCCCAACTTGCTCACGACCTTGCTGTGGTAAGGCTCATGAACTGATATTCATCTAAAATTTTTTTTTTTTTTTTTTTTTTTTTTAATATCGTCTTTCTGATGCAGACTAATAATTCCGCCATTGAGCTTATTGAACAATTTGTCCATTATCAATCCGAGTCTGATAGGCAAAAGCAATCCTTGGATGATCTTCAGACCCAGCTTGATGGTGCCCGAGTTCACTCTGATAATATACAGCAATTGCTTGATGCCGAGAAGGCGTCACGGGCAGCCGTTGATGATGAACTGGCGGATTTGCGAATTAAGGCTGCCAAGGTTGAGCAGGCCGAAAAGAAATCAGCGGAGCTTGTTGCTTCATTGGCATATATTAAGGATGAGATGGCCACCGCCATTTCTAAGGCCAAGGATGATGCCGGCGCTCAAGCTGTGGCAGATTTTAAAAAATCTGAAGAGTTCGTTGGTATGCTGGGAGAGAGATATGATGGCGGATGGATAGCTGCTAAAAGATGTGTTTGTCATTCTCGTCCGAACTTCAACTGGGAGGAGATGGAAATCGCTTTTGCAGAAGGTGTTCACACACGCCCTTTGGAGGGTGAGCCCTTCATCTGCGAGGAGCATGTTATTGCTAATGTTCTTCCCGTCGCTCAGGATGAAGAGGTGCTTCTTCCGTGATGTTTTTGGCGGTCATCTCCAGGCTCTTCAGTTGATTCTAATAGCTGTTAGAATTTTGTTTTTCTAATATTTTGTAAACCTTGAATTTGGCCCAATGTGGCATGTACCTTGGATAAGCTTTACTATTACAATTACTGTTATGAATTTTTTGGTGCCTTTTTTGGTGGCTGCCCACATTTTTGCTTGTAGTTGGCCGCCATGCCAGTAATTAGTAATGAAGCTTAATTTTTTGTGAGCTTCTGTTCTCTTCTACTTTCGCTTTGTATCGGAGTAGCCTTGCTTTATGGCTGTTTTCGTTCTTGACCTATTATTTGGCCGTTTTTGTACTTGCACCTGTTATATGGTCATTTTTGTACTTAGACCTGTTATATGGTCATTTTTGTTCGTGGCCTGTTATGTGGCCGTTTTTGTACTTGGACCTGTTATATGGTCATTTTTGTACTTAGACCTGTTATATGGTCGTTTTTGTTCGTGGCCTGTTATGTGGCCGTTTTTTACTAATGGAACGCGGCGTACATAAAATAAGCGTAAAACAATTAATGGAATGCTCATGGGAAGTTATATTATTGATACGAAAAAGTAACGGCCCTTGGCCTTTTACATGAGATATCTATGTATAGTATTTCTTTAAAACACTCGTGTTCCAGCAATTCTTTAGTTCAATGCCGTCCATTGTTTTCAAGCCTGAAAGGAGCCGGGACCAATTTCTTTAGATATCTCGATATGGTCCTTCCCGGTTCTTTGTTAACTTTCCCTCGGCGTGAGCTTTTCCTAGGTCGCCGTTCTTCGTAGTACTAGATCTCCTTTTGTTAACGGCCTTTCAAGAACTCTCTTGTTATATGCTCTACTGATACGATCTTTGTATGCAGCAGCTTTGAGTTCCGCTATCAATCTTGTTTCTGCTAGAAAATCTAGATTTTCTCTTAAGGCTTGATCATTGTTCTCCAGATCTTTGTATTTAATCCGATATGATGGTAAACCAACTTCTACTGGCAGGACTGCTTCCGTTCCGAAAGCTAGCTTGAATGGACTTTCTCCCGTTGCCTCCTTTTCTGTTGTTCTATTGGCCCATAATACTGCTGGAATCATATCGGCCCAAGCTCCCTTGAGTTCATCCAACTTCTTCTTCAAGGCTGCGAGAATCTGTTTGTTAGCGGGCTTGACTTGCCCCATTGCTCTGCGGGTGACATACGGCTGAAAATGCGAACTTGACTCTGAACTCGGACAGAAAATTTTTGATTGGCCGACAGTCAAATTGCGCGCCGTGATCAAAGACTATCGCAGCTGGTATACCAAACCTTGTCATTATACTTTGCCAAATGAACTTTTTGACTTGATTCGACTTTATTTTTGCTGTCGGCTCTGCTTCGATCCATTTTGTGAAGTAGTCGATACCAACGATCAAGAATCTACGGCAGCGATGGGTCGTTGTAAAAGGACCAAGGATATCCAAACCCCACTTCTGCAAACGGTATCGGACACATTATAGGCTGGAGGTCGTTCGCGGGTCTATTGATGATGGGAGCAAATTTTTGACACTTGTCACATTTCTTGACGTAACCTTGCGCGTCTGCCAACATCCTCGGCCAATAATATCCAGCTCTCAATGCTTTTAATGCTAACGCTTTGCCCCCAATGTGATTTCCACAAATTCCCTCGTGTATTTCTTCCAAAATCTTTTCGGATTCCCATGCCGTTGCACATTTTAACAGCGGTAAGCTAAACGATTTCTTGTATAGCTCATTCTGGTAAATGACATACCAACTTGCCTGCCTTTTCAACTTCCTGGCTTCCATTGCATTCGAAGGGAGTGAGCCTGTGAGTTTATAAGCCACTATTTCACTAAACCATTCGCCTTGCTGATTGACAGTATTTACAATCACAGTTTTTTCGGTGATGCTTCTCTCTCTCAAAACCTCCACCATAACGGATCTTTCGACGTT
The DNA here is from genome assembly GCA_947648045.1 of Beta corolliflora. NCBI lineage: Eukaryota > Viridiplantae > Streptophyta > Magnoliopsida > Caryophyllales > Amaranthaceae > Beta > Beta corolliflora. Next base: position 58,642 of record CANSZD010001229.1, read on the forward strand.
CAAAGAATCAGAGCTTGCCAGCTTGGAGAGTGCGTCCGCTTTAGTGTTGTCGGCCCTTGGAATGGCTTGGACGTCAAAGTGAGTCAACTGGGCTATCAATTCCTTGGCCTTCTCCACATATTTTTGCATATTTGCTTCTCGGACTTCAAACTCTCCTTTTAACTGGCCATTAACTAGCTGCGAGTCCGTTTTCAAAGAGACGCTTTTGGCTCCAGCAGATATGCACATCCTCAGTCCCGCGATTGCGGCCTCGTACTCTGCCTCATTGTTTGAAGCTGGGAAAGCGAACTTGATGGCGTATTCAAAAATATTTCCCTCTAGGCTGGTCATTACAATGCCGGCCCCTGAGCCACTTGCTGCTGACGAGCCATCTACTTCTAACACCCAAGTGCTTTCTTCCACCTGCTCTTCTTCGTAAGATGCCTCCACGATAAAAATCCGCCAATGCCCGGGCTTTTATCGCGGTCCTAGGTTTGTCTTGGATATCATACTCGGACAACTCATCGCCCATTTCAAAAGACGCCCTGAGTTGTCCATCCTCTCAAAGCTTTCTCCCGGTTGATTAGTTAGGACTTGAATGGGATGACAATCGAAATATGGCTCGAGCTTCCTAGCGGCAATTATCACGGCCAACGCCATCTTCTCAACCGGTTGATAGCGGCTTTCGGGGCCGTTCAAGATGTGGCCCGACAAAGTATATCGGTCGTTGCCTTTTTTTCTTTTTCAACCAATAGAACATTGCATTGTTTTTGGAGAGGCCGAGATATATAATTGTAGTGTATCCCCCGTTTCGGCTCGGTGATGGTGGGTAGGTTTTTCGGATGCTCCTTGACCGCGATGAAAGCTTGGCTTTGCTCCTCGCCCCACTCAAATTTCTTGTTTCCTCTCAATAATGCGAAGAAGGGCAAGGCCTTGTCGGCCGACTTGGAGATGAAACGAGTTAACGCAGCCATTCTTCCAGTTAACCTTTGTACATCTTTTATTCCTTTCGGCTCTGGTAAATCCATAATAGCACGCACTTTGTCAGGGTTAGCATCAATTCCCCTCTTGCTAACCATAAACCCCCGGAAATTTTCCCTGCTCTCACCCCGAATACACATTTTTTTGGGTTGAGTTTCATCTTGTATCTTCTCAGAGTACTGAAGGTCTCTTTTAAATCATCAATGTGCTCGCGGTCTGTTTTGCTCTTGACGATTGAATCGTCCACATAAACTTCGATGTTCCTTCCCTTCTCTTCGGCAAATACCTTGTCGACCAATTTCTGGTACGTGGCTCCCGCGTTTCTCAGGCCGAAAGGCATTGCTTTATAATTAAACACTCCACACTCGTGATGAAAGTCGCTTTCTTTCTATCATCTTCCAGAAGACTAATTTGGTGGTAACCTGAAAACGCGTCCATGAAGCTCAAAAGCGCATGTCCGCTAGTAGAATCTACCAACTGGTCTATTCTTGGCAAAGGATAACAGTCTTTTGGGCATGCTCTATTAAGATCTGTGAAATCAACACACATCCGCCATTGACCGTTCGCTTTTTTCACCATAACGACGTTTGCTAGCCACTCTGGGTAATCACAGACTTCAATAAAGTCAGCCGCTAATAACTTATTAACTTCTTCTCGACGGCCTTGTTCTTTTCTATTGAAAAATTCCTTTTCTTCGTTGATCGGGCGGACCGAGTGTCGACATTCGGACGATGGACCATCACGGTCGGGTCTATTCCGGCATCTCATCCGCCGAGAACGCGAATACATCGGCGTTTTCTCGAAGGAGAGTCACCAAGTTGATCCCGACCTCGGATCCATGTCCGTTCCGGCGACCACGGTCCTTTCTGGATCATCCGCCAACATTTCTAACTTGGACTCTCCATCAGGCTTGGGCCTTGGCAAATCTTCTGGTCGAGCTTCTAACTCCTCCATGATTACCTCCATAGCATTTTCATTCTTTTTCTTAGATGGTTCTTCTGTCACGGCCTTTTTCTTAGCTCTCTTTTCCTTTCTTGATGGCGGACATGATTCTTCAACAGGAAACCTTTTTGCCGGCTGTTTCAGAGCCGTTAAATAACATGACTTTGATGTTTCTTGATTTCCTCTTATCCTTGTTGTCGTACCCAAATTGGATACATACAGCATGGTTAAATGATAAGTAGATACCACTCCCTGAATATCATGGATTAGTGGTCTTCCTATGATTGCATTGTATGCTCCCGGAACGTCCACTACCAGGAATTCGGCCATCACATCTCTGGCTTCACTATTCTCGCCAATCCTAATCGGCAACTTTATAATCCCTTCTGGTATCGCTGATGCTCCAGTGAATCCAATCACTGGGTACCGAACAGGCTGTAAGTGCTCCCGGCCTATCATTAATTTTTCGAAAGTAGACAGGAACAGAATATTAGCGGAGCTTCCTCCATCCACCAAAATTCGATGAATCAAACAGTTTGCAACTTTTAAGGTGACCACCAGTGGGTCATCATGAGGGTAAATCACATGCTTTGCATCTTCTAATGAGAATGACATGGCTGGCATGGCTGGTGGCCTTCTCCATTGGCAACTCTCATTAAAGTTCACTTGATGCCGGAACTCCTTTAAACTGGCTTTCGCCCCACTGACACTTCCGCCATGGATTGGACCGCCACTAATCACATGAATCTCTCCTATCCGAGATTGAACATTCTGATCTCTGGGTTTCATCAAATCTCCCCCGCCTGCCTGAGCTTTGTATTGGGTGAAGTACCCTCTGCGGATAAGATCCTCCAAATTATCCTTGAGGTGCCGACAGTCTTCGGTTACATGGCCGTGATCTCCATGAAAATCACACCACTTAGTCTTATCCCGGTTTTTATGAAACATCTTCTTTGGTCTCTGCCATTTGTCACTTTCCTTATTCATGGTGAATATTTGTGCTCGGGAAGTAGTGAGCTGAGTATACGCATCAAATCTATCTTTGCGTTCACTTTTTTCCCGGCCATCCCGCTCTCGGTCATTTCCTTTTTTGACCATATTAGATTCTCTTCTTTCATCCCGGCCACGCTCAACTTCGCGACCTTTATCTTTCCGTGACTTATCCTCCTTCTTCTTGTCGGGCTCCCGATGCTGGCTGCTAGCTGCCTTGTCAAATTCTTCTCCTCTTATGAAATCATTTGCTTTGCCAAGCACTGGTCCTAACGACGTGAAAGATTTTCGGCCGAGATAACTCCTGAACGCAGTTCCTTCTCTTAACCCTGACATCAAGGCTAAGACCGCTACATCCTGCTGCAGCCTGGGAATAGATACGGCCTCTACATTGAAGCGCCCAATGTAATCCCGGAGAGATTCGGTTTCCCCTTGTCTGATTGACAATAATTCCCCAGTAGTGCGCTCACGGCGCCGGTTGCTTACAAAGTGAGTACTGAACATAGATGAGAGTTGAGAGAAACTGGACACATTACCAGGTTTGAGACTCTTAAACCAAGTTTGAGCTATGCCAGTAAGAGTGGACGGGAAAACCTTGCACCAGATAGCGTCTATTTGCGTGTACAAATACATGTGTCCTTCATAGGCCGCGACATGATCGTCAGGATCTGAACTACCGTCAAATTTGCATGACGGCATTTTGATTCTCGGCATTGGGTAATTAAGAACCTCCGGAACAAATGGGGAGAGTTTTGGCTTGATTAACAGATGTCCGCCAACCGAATAGTTACTAGCACCATGTGTGATGTACTCTCGGTGCGAGCGACTTTGGTTCTCGTCTTCTGAATTATCAAGCTCTTCTGTTTCCATCTCCTCTTCATACTCGGGATCCTCCAGTTGTCTTTCCAACTGTCGGCCCTCTTGAGTGAAAGAACACATTCTTCTTCTCGGCGTACCATCGGCATTTCTTCCCCCTAATGGTGGCAATCGCTACGGGGTGCTCTAGCATTGGGGGTTGGAGTATTACCATCGGGTTGAGGTGTGCTCGCTAGCATCTCGGATGAAGGATGCTACTTGTCTTCAATCGTTCGGGGAGAATTGACTCAGGCGAGCGGATTGATTGGAACTTCATTTGGATTAACTTCGAGATACATTGTTCTCGGGAGTTTCTTTGTTCGAGTGTTGATCTCGGGCACCCTTGTATTGAGCGAGGTGCACCCAATGGTCCGGTAATGGCCGGCTGAGTAGATCCCTGCCCGATCTCAAACCCAGGTGGACCACGACTTGCATTGCTCGTCTTATCCATGACTGCTTCACAAAGATGGGAGGCCCCTCCTTCTAGAGCCAAGTTGTTTCGGTGTTGAAACGATGGCAGACACAGAGATGTCCGTCAGTAATTAAGGGGGCGTCCGAGACTGGAAATCTGCGAGGAAACCCCCTCCGACGCTCAAGTCAGTATGTGTCCGAGAAGGATTTTAGAGAGAGAGATAGAGAGAGAAAGTAAAGTTTATAATGTGAGAGAATGTACCGTAGAATAGTACCATTCTCGCTATTTATAGCGGTATTATTCATCGACGACAGGTACGTAATCCTGCGACACGTGTATGGGCGTGATGAGTTTGGATCGGAGGGAGGATTGTCCTCAAGTGTGACCGTGAATGCCATCTCGGACTACTTATCAGGAATGGCTTGGACGCTTTTTGTGAGGTCGCGTCTCTAGTTGCCCATGTCGGCCATACAAATTCTGTCCGACACTAGGCTTAGATATACCCATACAGTAATGATCTCTTTTCAGCCGACATTTGTAACCTCTCCAAGAGGCATCAAGTGTCTCCAAGTGGAAGGATATACTTGCTCTAATAGAATGGTGGATTCATGTTACTGTGTTAGTAGAAGATAAAAGAAAAAAATTAATGTTGCCACATAAGATTATGTCTTCTAGCTAAAACTTACATTCACATATTCCCATATCTTGTTCTTATCTGGAACTTTCTGCCAATTTGTGAAAGTCAAAGGAGCCCAATTTTAATCATGAGCAATGGTTCATAAGAACCTAGTAAGCTCTTTCCTAGCCTTATCAGGTCCAATTGGTTGTCCTTTGTCATTACAGTATATAGCAACACAATCTTCCCATTTACGAGCATAGACATCAAAGAAATTTGTTGGCCCACGACCCTTTTTCTGAGGACCTGCTGCCATCCATAAATTTCAAAGAAGGACTGTGTTTGAGAAAGAAGATGTATACATAATGAAATTTTAGGAACATAGCTGAGTAAAAACGCAAACCACATGTGTATTCATTCGAATCTAGCAAGTACAATAAATTAAGACCGCACAAAAAACTTGAAGCAAATGATGGAGCAACACATGTGCTCAATAAGCTCTTGCTTTTTTTAAGCTCTTGTTTTTGTTGTCTTAGGTATGGTTCAATTGTTGCGGGTTCGAATTTAATGATTCTGAATATCATCTTTTGATATATGTTGCTTCTAGTTTTGTTTAGAGTTGTATTCATGGTGAATCTTGATGTTTTCATCTATTTTCATTCCTTTGGTAATATGTATCTTGTCACCTACAACCATTATTGTTTGTGTCTTTTTTTGCTTTGTCATTTATCAATGTTGTTTGTCTAGTGTTTTTGGAATATAAGAAAGGATAATAACCAAATGATAATAAAGTAATAAGATCATATTATTATCTAATAAGGAGTAAGAATTGCTTCCTCATAGACATACAATACTATTAGTTTAATGAGCTTGTAAAAGATATCGATTTTACTCACGAGTGCAAATCGCAAGATATTCAATGCATGACCGCTATGGACAAATATATACTCACTAAGTTGTTATATATTGGAATGATTTCAACCTAGCCTCGTGGCTCTTTAATGTTTTATTTAGCAGTAAGAAAAGTATAACATACCTTGCTTTTTTGAGAGAATGATCTCCCCATGATTTTGCGATGGGATAATGGCAGATTGTTTACCTTTAGATCTTAATCGATCTTGTTCCAATCTTGCTACTTCTGCTCTAAGTCATGTGCTAGCCTGCTGGATCCAGTTGTTGTTGCATCATTAGGAAATCCTCCATTGCTAAAGATGGACACAGTGCCTGCTTCTTTGCTTTCCTAGGTGCATAGTCTCTAGTCCTTGCATTCTACGCATAAAAACGCGCAATGTGATTATATAATAAAAATTTAAAAAATTATTTATACTAAAAAGTAGTAATTGATAATCACAACCTCTTTTGGCGCGGATTTTGATTTTGAACCAGCTCCACTTTTTCTAGAAGCATTCAATACTTCTTTGTCAAATTCATGATCATCATCTTCATTAGACACATAGTCTTCATCACCATTTTCTTCATCGACCTCCACATTGACTTTTTCCTTCCTTTTAGCAGCCTTATAAAATCACGTTTTTCAAATTAACCACCTTATATGTTCATTTCTTTAAATAACCACCTTATATGACCTAAATCCTTTTAAATACCTACCAATTGATATATTCTGTCAAGGAAATCATCCTCAAAAAGGGTTTAAGAACAATTCCACAACCTTCACATTTATTCACTAGAATGTATATAAGGTTTAAACCCTTCTTTAAGACTAATTTCTTAGACGAAATCTGTCAATTGGTATGTATTTAAAGAGATTTAGGTCATATAAGGTGGTTATTTAAAAAAATGAACTTAAACCCACCCCACTATTTTGAGTCTTTATACGTGAGTCACGCTTCCTTGTATAAAACCTATATCCATTCACAAAATATCCAGTATACCTCATAGCCTTAGGATTAGGACCATTGGCCAACCAAAAAAGTCTCCATCAAGTTGTTCAGTCTTAACCTTTTCCTGAAACCAAACTATGAAATCTTTACTATGACTTTGATCTCTGTCCCATCTACGCTTTCGACCATGGCAATTCATTAGATTATGGTGTTCACTACATTGTAAAAAAAACAAATGAAATTGATTAATACATCATACAGCATAAGAAAAAAGCAATTATCACGAAAGATATATGATTTATTTTCTTACTTTATATAATTCTCAATTGTTTCATTGTTGCAATTGAAGATGACATATCTATGAGCTTGCTTCATACTTTGGAGGTCTAAAGTGAATCCCTTTCCTTTTCTTTTCTTTCTTCCACCAACAGGATGTCCTACCATCGAAAAAAGGGATGAACCGGTTTCACTCTGATTCATTCGACAATGCCTAGCACATCTCCTATCCAATCTAGTCTTTACACTGTCATTTAAGAATCTTGAATAAAAAGTCAAGCATTCTCCCATCAAATACCCTTCTGCAATGCATCCCTCCGGACGACTCCTATTACGTACATATGACTTCAATTTACATAAATACCTATTAGCAAAATACATCCATTGATATTGCACGGGTCCACCAAATTTAATTTCATGTACTAAATGAATAGGGAAGTGCACCATAACTAGTAAAGAAAGCTGGAGGAAATATCATCTCCAATTGACAAAGTATCTTAACAATTTCAGATGCCAAAATGTCTAATTCCTCAAGGTCAACAACTTTACTACATATACCCCTGAAAAAATTTCCAAGTCTTATTAAAGGTGTTGAGACACGTTTTGGTAATGCTTTCCTCACTGCAACTTGAAGCAAATGATGGAACAACACATGTGCATCGTGACTTTTGTAACCAACAAACTTTCTTTCTTGCAATTGTACACATCGTGCTATGTTCGATGCATATCCATAAGGTAGTTTTGCTTCCTTAAGAACCTGAAGAAACAAATCTTTTTCTACTTTACCTATTGAAAAAGGTGTTGGTGGAATCAACAAGCTCTTACCATCTTGCGAAGGATAAGGATGGAGATGTGACTTGATATTAAGGTCTACCAAATCAAGACGCACCTTAACATTGTCTTTAGACATAATTAATGTTTCAATAATGCTATCAAAAAATTTCTTCTCAATATGCATACCGTCAAGATTATGGCGACATTTAATATTGGTCTAGTATTGCAATTCAAAAAATATAGATTTCTTCTTACATGGACCTTTGGTACCTCCACCTTTCTTTTTCTTCCCAAAATCATTCACAAAGTTCTCTAATTCATGTAATACTTCCTCACCAGACAAAGGCAAAGGTGCACATCTATCCTCTACTGTTCCATCAAATGATTTCTCATCCTTCCGCCAGGGATGATTCATATCAAGAAACTTTCGAGTGTCCATGTAACAATTCTTTCCATTATGATGCAAATATCTAGGTTTCACATCATGGTTGCAGTTTGGACATGCATAATTACCTTTGGTGCACCAACCAGATACATCGAATAAGCTGGAAAGTCATTTATGGTCCCATCAATGCTACATGCAATTGAAATGATTGTTTTTTAAATGCTCCGTAAGTTTCTGCTCCATGTTCCCACAATTCCTTTAGTTCCTCAATCAATGGTTGTAAGTAAACGTCTATATCATTTCCAGGAAACTTTGGCCCAGGAATTAACAAAGACAATATGAAATATTCGAGTTTCATAGACAACCATGGTGGAAGGTTATAATTAATCAACACAACAAGCCACGTGCTATGAGCAACACTCATTGTTCGAAATGGGTTAAAACCATCACTAGCAAGAGCTAATCGAACGTTCCGTGGATTTTTTGCGAAAGTGGGATATGCTTCATTAAAGTCCTTCCAAGATTGTGCATCTGCCGGATGCCTAATTTTTCTATCCTTTGTTCTTCCATCTTCATGCCAAACCATGATTTGGCTGTTTCGGAACACATAAACAATCTTTGCAATCTAGGCTTTAATGGAAAATGCCTCCAAACTTTCGCAGGGACTTTATCAGGCTTCCACCTTCATGTCCCACACTTTGGACAAAAAATTTCTCCTTCAAGTTCCTTCCAATAAAGAACATAGTCATTGGGGCAGGCATAAATCTTTTTAAAATCAAGACCCAAATCCCTAACAATATTTTGGGATTAACTAAAAGATTTAGGAAGTTTGGCCATGGGAAATGCCTCTCTCAACAACTCCAAAAGATCACCAAAGGCTACATTGCTTATGCCATTAAGACACACAAAGAGATATAAGCGAATCATGAAAGACAATATTGAGAAAGTTTCTCAACCTGGATAGAGTTCTTGCTTCCCTCCTTCTACTAACTTATAGAATTTTCGCGCCTCTTCATTTGGCTCATCTGCCTTCACCGCTATCTAAACCTTCATCAACATGTCTAAATGTCTCATGCAATAAGCCAAATATATCATCGTTATTTTTTTGATCATTACTTTCATCCTTTGACCCTCCATCATTAGATGTGGATGAAGATGCTTCCGTTTGCATCACCCATTCATTAAATCCCTTTACAAACCCATTGATAATCAAATGATCATAAACGTCATTTCTGAAATAGCAAAAACGCCTCGAACATTTCTTACAAGGGCAAAAAATTTGTCCGCCAACACCATCCTTGGCAAAAGTATCATCAAGAAATAAATTTAAACCTTTTTTAAATTGCTCCGATCCTCTAGGAAATTTCATCCAATTATGATCCATCAAAGAAACTATATATTCTGAAAGGATAAGGACAACTATACAACCAGAAATAGGATAAAATAATGAAGAAGTTGACTTATCAAACGTAAAAATAAAATCATTATTAGCTCACTTCCACCCATATCATTAATAAATGTTGTCACAAGTAATCATATAAGTGACAACAATATACATGACAATAACATAGACATTTAAGTATCCCATATTATAATAGTGATACGTTTAATGAGTACATCCAAATAAATATCCTCGAAATGCAGGTTCTAATTAATTATAAACAAAAAAGTACCCTAGTACTGACTCTATTAAGCAATTAGTGACAGACCCAATCATCATAATCACATATGTCAATCATATATTAGCACAAAAATCCAACTAAAATTCTGGTATCTTATATCCATCATACACTAAGTAGTCAATGTCCAAATTTTATATATTATCTCAATCTCCATTAAATTTAACATGCAAACTATAAAGGATAATCATCAGAGGATATATTTTGTTCTTATATATTTTCTATCAAGTAAGATTAGGCGATCAGTTTAAGGCATATGGATATTCACTCGTATAGCAAAATAAAAGTGCTATATACAGCAAAAAAAGAGCTAAATAGAACACATAAAAGTTTAAAGAACTTAACCACGGTTATAACTATTGTTTTTTTTTCTTTTTTTCCCACTTGTTGCAACTAAGAGTGTAACAACCCTGAAATTCCGATACTTCTAAAAACATCTTATAATAAATAAACTCGAAAATCCAAAGGTGCTACGCCGCGATAATTAATAATAATAACCGCAAGGCTAATGGTTCTAACAAAAAATATTAAACAATAAGTTTTAAATAATTATTACAGACCACCTAAATAAAACGTAAATAATTATTACAAACCAATGTAAGTTCTAAATCATATAAATAACAGCGGAAGTCTTATTAATGTCTATTAAGTTAAAGGAGATCCAACGCACTCTTTAACCCAACCAGAAGCTAACAATCTTCAAGTCCCTGCACATTAAACGCTGTAATATCAGCCAAAGGCTGAGCAAGATTTAATACTGTAATAAAACAAAACTATTCAATGTGCAGGCAAGACATATAGGAATATCTTACAAATTCATTTAAAAGCTGTACAGATCATATATATAACCTCAAATCCAATCTTTCTTTCTTTCTGAACCATTCTGTAAAACATTCAAATATAACTCCTTTGTGATCTGTGAGTAGAAAGTAATAAAAATCTAATGAGCTAGTTAGGATCACTAGATAAGGTAAACACCAAAGTCCCTAGTATGCATACCCCTAACCTGATAACGTACCAAGAAGGAACACGAATGGCAAGAGTATTGATCAATATACTCCCAACTACTAAAATAAATGGTTGAGACACTGTTAACTCAACATACTTCCATACTCGAGGAATACCGCTTACCGGTAACCCCACATTTTCATTAAACTTGGTAATAATGAAAAATCCTCCTTTTAATTTAAATCTCATAAATAATCTCATAAACTCTTTCAATATACATCTCGAGAACCATTTAAATCTCAATGTATAAATTTCATAAAACGATCTCATTCGTAAAATAAATTTCCAAAACAATGTATAAAATTTCTAAACTCATCTGTACAAGCATAGTAAGAAATCTTACCTTATCAGCAATAACAGTCAACGGATCTCAAATTTCAAGTCAAAAAGGTTCCTCTACGAACCCGCAATCTACAATATAATAATATAGTATAAGTCACATGACTATACTTCACATAATTCACCTATATATGACATAACCCCATACTAGTATAACAACACAACACTACCTCACTGATACTTTAGCACAACCATGGCACACATCAACACTATAAGAAAGCAACTTAAAAAAACTAAGTAAATAAATGACAAAATAGTTAGAGCAATAAAGACAAGTAACAAGGATTTTAGTAATTATGCCTCAACTAATAATACACAGTACATGTATAAGCATAATTATTAGTAAAGTTTAAAACGATAATTAAGCTTAATTATATGAAAAGTAAATCAAACTAATTGAATCATGCCATGAAACCACAACATGCCATGATTTGCACGGTACACGTTATCATGCCATGATTTGCACACGATTATTAAATCAAGCTAAGATTACTACTCTGTTTGTTTTGTAATGAAACCACAACATACACCCTTTAATAAAGTCAACCCATTAAAGAAAGCATGAAGCTTTAACAGCGAGAGTCCGAAGACCAACATAGCTCAAAACAGCAAATTTTAATGGACTTCCAATTGTTTGATAAAACATCAGATATAGCTACTCACAACTACAACACCAATATACATCAAACCAACATAATAGGAATTTCATAATAAATTTCAAAACTAACAAGTAGCAAATCAAACCCCCAAATTATGTTAACTAAATCAAATTAACTATCAAACATGAACCACTCATGTAAATTTCGCACACCATAAATTTCCCCCAATTCAATTTATGTAAGAACCCTAATTTAACAAAATCTCCAAATTCAAAAACCAAACAAAAATCAAAATAAAAAATTAAGTTTAGAACTTACTTGTAACACCATGGTTTTCCCTCCTAATTTTCGCGCTTATTTATCCCTTAGTTGATCTCTTTTCACTAAAAGTCTAATATTTTATTCTAAAAATAATTATATCGTATAAGTTATATTTTGTCAACTTGTTAAAAAAAACTATATTTTATTTAGTTTATGTTCTTATTATATTTATTTAAAATATTATTTATTTTTATGGTAGTTAAAAATTATGCGATTAGGTTACATTATTATATTTTATCGATCTTTCGCGCGTTTGGACCGTTTGAATAGCAAGAAGGGTTCGGAAAGTTAGACTTATTGTTGGCCGACATTTTAGGAGTTAATAAGTGAGATTTTCAGATTTTTTAAAGGGTTTGTAACCCCCTTGTGACCCCCTTATAATCACCCTCAATACCCATAATCAAAGTCCATCAATTAGGCTTTTGTCTCTCCCTTTTAAACCTCTTTTGGAGTGCTGTAACTGACGTGAAGTGCTGATTTTTATTTCCTCCAAAATTTTCGACTTCCTTGAGTGAGAAAGAGAGTGACTAGTTTTCTTCATCTTCTTCCACCATTGTTTCTCACCAAGAAGGCAAGACTCACCATTATTATTTACTCATTCTCACATCCAACACACATTATTTCTTCACTCTTGTCTTGGGCTTACTAAGCTCTTGTTGGGATTACTAGGAGGTGACCACTTGGAGGACGAGCCGGCGCACGACGAAGGAACCTAGATGATTTTGCTTCACTCATCCAGTTGGCCCAGGTAATTAATGGCGAACCTAGCACGACTAGTATCCGTCTAGGAATTATTTAGTTCTTAATATCTAAGTTGGGGTAAATTTTATGCTAAGATTTGTGGGTGGGTAAAGTTTCCTATTATTGGTGTTAAACTTGATAAATTCATGAGTGCTAAAGAGATATTAATTTGGTGAAAGAAACTAATACATATTATGATGTTGATTTTGCTGAAAGTTGTGTTTAAGGGGCTACAATTTATGTCATGGGTTGAAATATAATACAGGTCGTTGGTTAGTAAGTCTCATAGTCATACTTATATGCCCCTGTGAGGGTGGAAGGTTGATGTATATCATGTTTTGGAAATTTTATGAGCATGTATATTGTTCTGTAGTAGTCGGTTGAAGAATCTTGGGTTCGTCGCTTTCATGGTTGAGTTCCAGTTTGCCCAGCAGACTGGAGTAGTATGTGTCGAGAGCATGGAGGTTGCGCTGAACGTAAGCCCCTGCGTGGCGCACAGGCGTCTATGTGGCAGCACTTGGTTGCCAGATTTGCATCGTTGTGTGAAGTGTTGTGGCATGTTTATATGTTCATAAGTATTGCTGTGAGTTTCATTTTTCTTAGTGAATAAGCAAGTTAGGTTGTAGTATCATTACTATTATAAGTATACATGTGTGTATAACTAGCTAGTAGGATAGTTTATTCTTATTGTTGTATATCTAATGTATCAATGTATGCAGGTGTGATGATTTACTTTTACTGTTAAATGCATGCTTACATGGGTTGATTTGGTATTGTTTTTATTTTTATTTTTTTTTTTATTATTATCTTAGTTATATATACTTCCTCCGTTCCATAATAAGTGAAACACTTACTATTTTAGAACGTTTCAAAATAAGTGAAACATACCTTAAATGAATAAAATGTAGTCATCAAAGCTTGTTTGGTTTTTTTCTCTCCTCCTTTTGATAATGAAAAGGGTATATTATGACTTTTTGGCTTTTGAAAGTGATGTTTATTAAATCTTGTGCCCAATCCCTATGTTTCACTTATTATGGAACGGAGGAAGTATATACAATTCTATTATGAGTGTTTTAATTAGTCATGATTGTTTGGTTTGTTTGTAATAAACTGTGAGGGTAATATGCTATAGTTTTGTAAATCAATATATAAGTTGTCGATGTTACAGTACTCGAGGGAGAATAATACTGTCTTTAGTACCGTTTTGCCAAGAGTTATGTACCGGGGGTATTATAACTAACGTTGTAATTAACCTTGTACCCAAACTCAGACAATGAGAGTGCAGTGGTGGGAGTATTTGATTATACTGTGTATTTAGTGTATAATTATGTTTTAAGTGAGGATTCTGCTTTTGATTATTATTTTTATTATTACTATTACTTTGAGAAGAATAAATATCGTTGAAATGAGACTTCTGAATTGCGATCCTATTTTTCTGCTGATTTTGGGTGTAAGGCCTTAAGGGCATCCGTATTATTTATCTTTGAAGATTAATGGTTGAATAAATTATTGTATTTATTTGTAGAACTATTTATTGAGATTAAGATATTCGGTGGGATAGATGTAGTCCCTGGTGAAGAACAAGTCAACCACCTAAGTTGCGGTTTAGGGGTATTACCTATTGTTGTCGTCCGAGAAGTTGGGAAGTATTGAGCTGGGTACTATCCTGCATCGGGAGTTTGGCCATTCCTAGAAACTAGCAGTAGGGAACGTAAGCCCATAGGCTGTCTGGAGATTTCGATCTAACAAACCTTAGGAAGTGGGTTGCGATCCACTGGTGTTCTGTTCTTTCTCAAAACCTTAGGAATTTTTTTCCCGCTATTTTTTTATTTTCTCTCGGTGCATGATAAGAGACCCTTCTCTTATCCTGCGTTGTCGCCATGGCAGGAAGATCAAAAGCTAAGGGGAAGAATTCGAAGGCTAAGAATCACTCTAAAGAGAAGCAGAAGGGACCTATCAGTCTAATTGAAGGTCAAAAACACAAAGCAATGGCGGAACTCCATGGAATTGAATCATTTAAGATTCAAACCCCTGAATTGATTCGTCCACTTTCACTTGAGAGTTCTTTGAAGGAGTTGCAAAAACAACAGGCAGATACGCACCAAATGTCTGAGTGGCTCACAATCATGAAGAAGACACAAACTCGTTTGGAGGCCATTGAATTAGGTAATTCGAAACCTCAAACTCTTTTACAAGAATTTGATGAAGTTCAATTGAATGATGCAATACTCGTGAAACCTGCAATTAAAATTGATATTGAGGATGTTCAAGATAAGATTAATTATTGGGAATCTGCCATAGTTTGTTATGTTGTGGGGGCTAACCCTCCTTTCCCGATTATGGATGGATTCTTGAGGAGAATTTGGGCGAAGAAAGGAATTGAAAAGATTGTAGTGGTTAATACACGAGTTTTTCTTGTTAGATTTCATACAATTGAACAACGTGATGTCATTTTGAATGAGGGTTTCCAGTTTTTTGACAAGAAACCATTAATTGTGAAAAAATGGCATGTTGATATGGATTTCAAGAAGGAAGAATTAAAATATGTGCCTATGTGGATTCAATTACCTGCACTTGACTTGAAATATTAGGGAGAGAAATGTCTGTTTAAGCTTGTGGCAGGAATTGGTAAACCTTTGAAGTTAGATCATGCAACACAGAATAAAGATAGGTTGATGTATGCTAGAATTTTGGTTGAGTCTAGTATGAATCAAGCCTTACCTGATTGTATTGAGTTTGAAAATGAAAAAGGTGTGATGATGAAACAAGAGGTTGTATATGAATGGAGGCCTTTTGTTTGTGGTAAATGTAATGGTATAGGCCATTTGAGTGATGATTGTAAGAAGAAGATCAAAAAGGCTGGTCAGCAGCAATGGAGACCAAAGAAAATTCAGCCTATGAAAGATGCAGATGGGTTTCAACTGGTTACAGGAGGTCATGTTTCACCTACTCACAAACCTCAGCAAGTAGCTGTAGTCAATACTTTTGCTGCATTAGGGGGAATAGAGGACACAGAGGTTGAAGACTTAGAAGAACATAAGGAACAGAATGATGAACAGGCTTGTGAGGAAAATTTGGACATTCATGATGAGGAGGGGGAGCCTCCTATCATGAATATATAACATAGCTTGATGGAATGTTAGGGGACTAAACAGCAGAAGGAAGCAAATGGAGGTGAGGAATTTTTTAATTTCTCATAATGTTAGGCTGTTTAGTCTCCTGGTTGGTTTTAGGTGAGTTTTACCTGAATGTTTGTCCTGGTTGGTGCATCACTACAAATAATCCTTGGCATGGAAATGGTAGAATCATTCTAGGTTGGTATCCTACAGCAATGAATGTTAATGTCTTACTTTGCACTAGTCAGTTGATTCATGTTGAAGCTGAAGTTGTGAATGGTGGCCAGAAGTTCCTTTGTACATTCATCTATGGAATGAATAGTAGGGCTGAAAGAGAAGATTTATGGAGTGATCTTCAAAGTTTGGCAATGTGAATCAACCTTGGATTGTCTTAGGTGACTTCAATGCCATTATGAAGATGGATGAAAGATTGGGTCAGCCAGTTAGACATAAAGAGATTCTAGATATGCAGCAATGTATGGAAAGATGTCAATTATCTGAAGTGAAATCCTCTGGTCAATTCTTTACCTGGAATAATAAACAGGAAGGAGTTGATAGGGTATTTTGCAAACTTGATAGAGTATTGGGTAATGAAGAATGGTTTGATACCTGGCCTAATGTTGAAGTGCTTATTCTCCCTGAAGGAGATTATGATCACTGTCCTCTTCTGCTCAAAGCTTATCAACATAATGCCAAGAAGAAACCTTTTCATTTTTTCAACATGTGGTGTGGGGCTCCCCAGTTTCATTATGTTGTTGAAGGTGTTTGGCAGCAGCAGATTCAGGGTAGCAAAATGTTCCAAATAGTTAGTAAGCTCAAGCTGTTGAAAAAAGAGCTTAAAAAGCTGAATGCAGAGCAATTTGGGGATGTGTCAATCAACTATACTCATGCCTGTCACAATTTAAAAGAAGCTCAGTAGAGAATTTACTTGAATCCAGCTGATTTAAATCTGAGAAGTAATGAGAAGTTAGCTCGATGTTCATACCATCAAGCTCACAAAGTTTATACAGATTTCTTAAGTCAGAAGGCAAAAATGAGATGGTTGAATGAGGGTGATGATAATACCAGAACTTTTCATCAAAGCATCAAGCTGAGAAGGATGCAGAATAGAATAAATACAATAAAGAAGGGTGATGGTTCTTAGGTGCATACTTCAGGAGAAGTAGTTGATGCCTTCCTTGATTTTTATCATCAGCTCCTTGGTAGCAGCAGTACAACTAGTGCCGTGGAACATGCTATAATAGCTAAGGGTAAAACTCTCACAGATAGACAGTAGCATGAGTTAAACTTAAGTTTCAGTGCAGATGAAATTAAAGCAGTTCTCTTCTCAATACCTGATGATAAGTCACCAGGGATTGATGGTTACTCTAGCTGTTTTTTCAAGAGAAGCTGGGGGATTGTAGGAGGAGATATTGTTGAAGTTGTACAAAAAAATTTCAGATATAGCAAGCTCTTAAAGAAGATAAATGTCACAGCTGTAACTTTAATCCCAAAAGTAACAAGTCCTCCAGTAGTAGGTGAGTATAGACCAATTGCCTGTTGTTCAGTCCTTTACAAAACCATCACAAAACTGATCTGTAATCATCTTGGGAAGATTCTTCCAGAGGTGGTTTCTCAAAACCAGGGGGCCTTCATTAGTGGCAGAAACATAATTAGCAACATTCTGTTATGTCAAGTTCTTGTTAAAAGGTTTGGCAACAACAAGAATCAAGTTAAAGGACTTCTAATGAAGGTTGACCTTCAGAAGGCCTATGATTCAGTTGAATGGACCTTTGTCCATGATCTTTTACAAGTCTTGAAGTTTCCCACTCATTTTATTAAGTGTGTAATGGAGTGATCACAACTCCAAAGTTTACACTTCTTATAAATGGAAGCACTGAAGGGTTTTTTGAAGCTAAGAGGGGTTTGAGACAGGGGGACCCTATGTCCCCACTGATCTTTGTGATTTGTATGGATTATCTCACAAGAATTATGGACTATTTGGGAGATCTTCAGGAATTTAAGTATTTTATAGGGTGTAATACTCTGAGAATAAATCATCTGTGTTTTGCAGATGATTTATTACTCTTTGGCAAGGGTGAAGCTAAATCTGCATATTTGTTGCTGCAAGGTCTCAAGCTCTTTACTGAATCTTCTGGTTTGAAGGCAAACAACAAGAAATCTTCTTTGTATTGCTCTGCTATGGATGAAGATGAGGCTGTGAAAGTTGAACAGTTTTCTGGGTTTACCAGGGAAGATAAACCTTTCAGGTACCTAGGGGTACCCATAAGCACTAAGAATCTGAAGGCTGCTAATTGTGAGATTCTTGTTGAAAAGATGGTAGCAAAGATTAGACAATGGAGTACTAGAAATCTCTCTAGCTCAGCTCATAAATGCTGTCTTGCTTAGTATCCATAGTTATTGGGCCCAAATTTTTCTGCTTCCCAACTCAATCATTAAAAAAATTAATGAAGTTTGCAGGAACTTTCTCTGGAATGGTAATGCTGTTGGTGGAAAGATTGGTAATGTGAAATGGGCTGATGTCTGCACTCACAAGAAGTCTGGTGGCTTGGGTTTCAGGAATATCAATCTGTGGAATATAGCAGCTGTAGGCAAACTTGTTTGGCACATAGCAAGTGGCAAAGATGATCTCTGGGTGAAATGGGTGCATACTATCTACATTAAAGGTTCTAATTGGTGGGAGTTTAAGGCTCCTACAAGTGCCAGCTGGGTCATCAAATACCTTTGTAAAGTCAAACAAGATCTGTTACAAATTGGGATACAAAATTGGAGTCTCACTCAACATTACTCTATCAGCAAGACTTATGACATGCTAGTTGGCCATGTTCCTTCTGCAAATTGGGACAAAAGCATATGGAATAGAATGAGTCTGCCAAAACATCGTTTTATAGCTTGGATGAGTATTCAAGGAAAACTCAGAACAAAAGAGACATTGTTCAGGTATAATGTTTGTGAAGATGATTTGTGCTGCCTGTGTGGTCTAACTGCTGATCAAACTCACAGTCATCTTTTCTTTGAGTGTGATTTTAGTAGACAGTTGTTGCACCAAATTCTTAACTGGATTGATGTAAGAATGCAGAGAAGACCATTACAACAATGGTTTCAGTGGACCAGAAGGACTTATTATGGTTCCCAGATGAGAAAGAAAGTTTTATTTTTAGTACTAGCAGTTGTTGTATACCATATCTGGAAAGCCATAAATGAAGCTTATTGGCTAGCAAAAGTACCTAGGATTGATTGTACAGCTAAAGAAATCATGTATATAGTGAAGTATAGGAGTCAATTTTGTAGCTCTGCTAAGTGGAGCAATAGAGATAAAGCATGGATTACTGAGTTGTAGTTTGGCTTGTGAAGCAGTTTGTTTGTCTCCCTTATTTGGGGGGTTTAGGTTGTATTTTTGATATAGTAATATACTTTACTTACCAAAAAAAAACGTAATCTATTATTTTGTTCTTTTACATTGGAGGCTTATATTATGGATCTTGTATTGCTTATATTAAGTTTTATTTATTGCTGATTAACTTTAGTTAAGCATGTTCCTGTTATTAGCTCTTGTCCTGTTCTAGTTTGGTTTGGTTTGATATTTTATGTGAAGTGAGACTCATTTATTAATGCTTGATAACTCCTTTGTGGATCCTAATTGAGCCGGGAGAGTCGTTAGTTACTCCCACCGATTGTGGATGTTCGTTGATATATTTTTGCGGGTTAATATGTTGTAGTCGGGTTTTTTGTCATGGGATATGAGAGTGTCCGATGAGCTTAATTAGGAGGATTGCTTATTTCTTTCTTTTGCTTTATTTATGGGATTTTGAGATCATGTTATCCCGTTATAGATACTTTTGGATTAATGTTCTTTGGGATTTACTTTGATGTTGTTTTAGATTTTATTTGAACTTTAGAGTGACACTGTCCGTCTTGACGATATTTCCGCTATTGTCTACTATTTAATAAATCTTTCTATTTTGTTTATTCATTGCTTGTGATTGGACGAAGTGTTACATTACTTGGTTAGGGAAAATAATGAGAGTGAAATTACTCCAAAAAGGACCCGACAAGCTCTTTGTTCGATCCGACTACCGACCCGAAAATCACAAGTATAAAACCCAACTTTTCCCTCTTTAGACACCCACAAAACTGAGAGATGTAAAGATGGACGAATGATGGTTGGAGTATGATGATGTTCGATGGAAATTTTGTAGCTTTAATTTGATGGAGGCAAGAAATTGGAGAAAGTAGAATATGTTGGCTGTGAGATATGGAGGAGTAAGAATGTTGTACCATAATCTTTTCTTTCTTTTGCTTTCTTTCTTTTCTTTTTCTAATTTTATCTCTCCTTATAATACTACTATGATTTGGTACCTAACCTAGTAAATCTAGGAATTTGTTTTGACCACTTCATAGGTAAAGTCAAAGCTAGTAAAAAATGTATTTTAAATAAAAGGAATCTGAAATTATTTTCATTAACTAATTTAATACAAATAGTTACTAAATGGGTATAAAATACGGGGTGTTACAAAGAGCAACTACAAGATGAAGGTTGGTAAATTTATGCTTGCAGAAGCCGATGGAGTTTTCTTGAACATTGGGCTTTGTTGCAGTTCTTTTAATGGGTTGATTTACTTAGATTTGATAAGTATATGGCTGATTCTTGTACCTGACTGATTCCATTTTGTTTTCTTTCTTTGTTTTTTGGGTTTTATGCTATCCCTTTTCTTATTTTTATAGCCAATACATATAAGAACTGATAGATTACAAGTTCAACATCATCAAAGCTAGTCATAGTACCCAATTCTACTATCATAGATTAATGTTACTAATAATACCCAATTCAACAAACTAGTCACCGTACAACAGAATCAGTGAATTTCGATAGTACAACAAATTGTAAAAATAATTCTGAGGTATTTATGTGCGATCAAATCATCAAAAAGGTAAAATCTTATCAAAGCAATTGCATATAACACAAAATATCAATTTCTAATCTCCTCAAAAGAAAATAAAAAGTATCAATTTCTTATTAAAGCAATAATTTTTACATATCTGTTGTATTGTCGAAATTCACTCGCCAAACTTACAATTTCCTATCAACAGTATCAATTTCTTAAAATCCCACAATCACCTATGAAAGCAACTGCATATCAATTTTGTTAAATCCACTCAAACAACATATCCACACGAATTATTATCATAATTGCGCACAACTAAACAAAAATTACTAACCTTGTTCAAGTTAATCTCACATGAATTATATTTCTGAAGATCCCAATACCAACGAGCATAAATTTTGCTCGCCAAACTCCGTGAATTTCGCTCGCCAATCGACAAACTTAGTGAATTTGCTTGCCGTCGAAGAATCTACAGGTTGGAGGGAGGTTAAAGGAAACCGCTTGACTAAAAAGGAGGGTGAGAGTATTATACTATTATTTCTATTTACTTTCATCTCTATTATATAAGGCAACTAAGGGGGACACCAAAATATGAAAACTCCTATTTTACCCCCAACAAATTAAGCAAATTACATCCAATAGAACAGAAAGGGAAAAAAGGGACAAAAAAAAAAATCAAAGAACCGTAATTCATAATTCTCAACTGCTCATTATCACAAAACATTTTCCAAAAAAAATTAAACCTCCCTAATAAACTGACATATCTCCAATAATTTCTTAAATTCAAAGACAAATCCAAAACAGCATGTGTAAGTGATAGCATATTGGAATAAAAATCCCTAATCATGGAAAACAAATAACTGTGACAAAACACTCTTCAATACGCATCGCCTCAGCTCCAATCTTCATCATCAGTCACTGTAACGAAACTGTGAGGAAGGCAGGAGGAAGAACAAGAGAATGGAGGACGAAGGAGGTGGTGGTGAGGAGAGAGAGAGGTGCAGCAAGAGGGCAAGGAAGAAGAATGGAGGAGGAAAGGGAGAGCTAATGTAAGTTAATCTTCATTTCGACATTTTTTCCCCTATTTTCAGATGCTTTTTGCTAAGTTATTGGAAAGATGAGAAAAAAATCAGAGTGGATATTTGAAAAATAAGAAAAAGATGCAATCTTTGGGCATTTATCTGTGATTTAAAGAGAATTATCTGAAGATCTAAGCATAGTTGGTTGTTGGTGAATTTTTTTAGAGTGATACCAATATGAGAAATGGTGGGATACTTTTTATTAAGCAGATTTTAATGTTTGATTCTTTGAGAGGAAGAACTTGCCTACATTATGCTACCTATTATGGAAACATTGTAGACTTCTTTCATTCTCTAATTTGCCATTAATTTTCTTTCTTTATCTACTGTTACAAAATAATTTTTTTTCTCAATTCTTGAGATACTATCAATGGCATATTTTATTTCAATTACCTACTAACGAATACTTTTTTCCCCTTATGTACTCTAACCAATTTCCACCTACTCATCAAACAACCAAGAACTCATAAATATTTTGTAACACTGCCGCAGTGGAACAGAATTTTTTATTACTCATAATTGTGTTTGTTTGATCTGTGATTGGGATTGATGATTTGGGAAGAAAACAATTGGGTTTGTGTGAGTTGTGATTTAATATGAGTATTGTAATTTTAGTAGGGAAACAAATAATATGACAAAACTTTGTAAATAATTTTTCTGAAAAATTATTAATAGATTTAATTCTGCAATTAATTTAAATCTTAATAATGCATTTCGCACGCATAGCGTGCATATAAGGAAAACGTGGTTGGAGGGAATTGAAGTGAAAAAGATAATGTCGAAAAAGTTTAAAACATTGCGCTCAACCAAAAAAAAAGTCCATAACATAAAGTATAATTGTTGCTGAAACTTAGGCTTCAACATACAACCCCATAATGCACTGCAATAGTTTTATTGTGGCAACGGTTTTTTAAAATAAAAGCCAAAATAAAAGAACAAGTAAAAAACTACTACCATAGCATGTTTTAGCAACACTTAAAATACTGTTGTTTTAGGTGCGTTGCTATAGCCCTATTTTGTTGTAGTGTTAGCAGCAGGAAGTTGAGCCTTTATGTCTGGAAGAGAGAGAACCAGCAACTCAGTCTCGGCCAGCTTCTTCTCAAGCTTAGTGACCTTAGACGTGTAGGATTTGGACATACCCTCAATCAGCTTATACATTTTATCCAAAGTCTTCTCCTGGTAGTCCAACCTTTCAATCACAATAAAATTTGTACTGGTTCCCCCTATCTTTCTCTTCTTCTTCTCCGGCTCTTCTTCTCAGCTGGTACTCCTAACTCCTTGAACCTCAGCATATATGAGGAAACATTCAACACTTTCTGCCCCAAGATTTTCTTTGTAAACACTTGAATGGGAACTGTTTCACCATTGAGAGGAATATTTTGCTTCTTGAGCAAGAGGGTGATGATTGAACCATAGGCCAGGGCATGGTGAGAGAAGGAACAACTGTTCATGATGTGATCAATGATTATGGCAGGGAGATTGATCTTAATCTTTTTCATCATTAAGTAAATCAAGACCATCTCCATTATACGAAATGTTCCCCTGCCCGGAGCCCTAGGAATTAACACTTTATTGCAAATGGAGTGGAGGACCAGCATAATGGGTTCACACAAATTAGCAGAAAGGTAACTAGCTTTCTTCGAATAGGGAACAGTAAAAAAAAGGGTTTTTTCACCATATACCCCTGACTAATTTTTTTTGCACCGTATACCCTTTCAATTTTCTAAATTCACCATATACCCCTCACGTTTGAAAAAATACATCGACTTACCCTTTTGACTAACGGTGTTAGACTTCCGTTAGTCATTAGGCCCTAATCCTCCCCTAACCCTAATTAACTAACTTAAATCAAACGCTAATCCTAACCCTAACCCTAATCTAATACACTAACTTAGGCCCTAACCCTAACCACCCCTCCCCCACCCCTTACCCCACTTGCACCACCACCCCGTCACCACCACCACCCCCTCACCACTACCCCCGTCACCACCACCCTCCCCTTCCCCCTTCCCCGCGACCCTCTCCCCTCCCCTTCCCCGTCGATCCCTCCCCTTCCACCGTCACCACCACCTCCCCTCCCCTGTTGCGTGAACCCCCCTCCCCCTCCCCTTCCCCTCGTCGCGAACCACCATCCCCTTCCTTTCCCTGTGCGCGAACCCCCCCATCCCCTTCCCCTTCCTCGCTGCGCGAACCCCTCCCCTCCCCTTCCTCGCTGCGCGAAAACAACTCAATTAATGAATTCTAGCACCTCAAAATCAACACAATTTCAACGGAAACTTGATTGTATTTGAGGTTGAGTTTGAGGTTAGGGTTTTATGTTGTGCCGCCATTGTTGGAGCCGAAAAAGGAAGGGGGAGGGGGTCATGAGGTCAGGAGGAGGGGGAGGGAGGAGGGGGCTCGTGCGATTCAAGCAAGGGAAGGGGGGAGAAGGAGGGGTGGAGGGGGGTTCGCGCAACGAAGGGAGGGGTGCGGGGAGGGTGGAAGGGGAGGGAGGGGGTGGCTGCGGGGGAAGGGGGACTGCAGGGGAGAGTGGAGGGGGAGGGAGGGTGGTGCTGTGGGGAAGGAGGGGCGCGTGGGAGGGTGGAGGGGGAGGGAGGGGGTGCTGCGGGGAGGGGGGGCTGCGGGGAGGGAGGGGGGCCGGGGGAAGGGTGGTGGTGCAGTGTGGGGGTGGGGTGGGGGGGTAAGGGGGTGGGGGGAGGGGTAGGGGGTGTTAAATGTTACGGTTAGGGTATTAGGTTTAGGGTTAGGGATAGGATTAGGGTTTGATTTAAGTTAGTTAATTAGGGTTAGGAGAGGATCAGGGCCTAATGACTAACGGAGTTTAACGCCGTTAGTCATTAAGGGTAAGTCGATGTATTTTTTCAAACGTGAGGGGTATATGGTGAATTTGGAAAGTTGAAAGGGTATACGGTGCAAAAAAAAATTAGTCAGGAGTATATGGTGAAAAAACCGTAAAAAAAACTTATAAATCTCCTCAGATGATACCCCCAACAATAGTAGGCCAACCATCCCCAGCATACTTACCAAAACCATCCCTTGGAACATTAAGCAGAGAAGCCACAGAAGAAACAGACAGGAGATTTCACTTCCAAAAATAGTAGATCCCAAAGACATATCAGGTAATTGCTTCAAATTCACATAAAATTCTCTAACAGTATCCACAAAAGCATTCTTAACATCCTTAAACAAAGCATCCAGCCTTGAAATTCCAACAAATCACAAACCTCAAATAAAGCATGTATATCAAAATAACCATCTTCTACAGAACAACCAGATAACACACTTCTTTCCACAAGAGGAGTAGAACTAGTAGAAACAGGAGTTTCAATAGATTTACCTTTTATAGCGCGAGGGGGTCTAGCTGGTACCCCTTTCCTCTTGGTTCCCCTAGAAGAACCAGCAGATATATCCTCATAAACTTCTATGTTTCCTTCTTCATGGTAGATGTGGTCACTCTCCTTCCTCTAGCCCTAGTAGAGGCAGATAGAGACCCTTCCTTGTGGCCAGTAACCACCAAATCTTCTTCCTCCTTTTATTCCATCTCAACATGAACCTCGGTTGACAACTCATCCAAAACCCATTCAACGATACCAGTGACAGAATCCTTCTTAGTGGGAGGATGCGTTATGGGAAACAATAGAGGTGGTTGGGTTTTCGATTGAGGAGACGGTTAGAGGTTTGGCGGTTGAAGGAGTGGGAATGGGTTCATGAGTGGGAGGATGGGTAGGAGATGAAGTTAAGAAGGGAGGTTGTTGTGATGGAGGTGGCTGATTTTGTGGTGGTGGAGGTTGATTTTGTGGAGTAGTGATGGTTGGAGTTTGAGTGATGGAGGGAGGATTATCGGATATTGTGGTGGAGGATGGAGGTATTTCGGGTTGAGTGACATAAGGGGTTTTCTTTGGATATGGAGGCATTTCAGTAAAGCTCTTCGATTTTCCACCCTTCTTCCTTGAACCAACAGAAGATTTCTTCCCCATTGTAGAGAAAACGGAGAGGTTAGAAGAAACCGCTTTTAGAGAGAGATAGAGAGAAATTCCTCAAGTGTGACTTGAAGTGATTGCATAGAATATGGGGACAAATATAATATATATGCATGAGAGAATAAGTAGAGGAAGATATTCAATTGAGATTTCAAAAGTAATTCAAATTTTTCGGAAGTAATCATAACTTCCCATATATACCTAAACTGCCAAAAAATAAGGCATGTACAAGATATGTACAATTGACGCGCCTTTTTAAGGAAAGATAACTGCAGCAAAAATATCTCAACTTGCTGAAGTTAAAATATTTGCTTCATTTTCAGAAAGAAACAACTTCCCAAAAACATATATGTGCACTACTGCTGTTCTTCTCAGTTGTTTCGTACAAGAAACACTTGCACCTGGTTCTGACAACTTAGAATGATTTCACCTTTATTCAAGCAACGATTCTTTCTGGTCTTGAGAGATATAGAAAGCATCTACATGACAACCTCAAGAATTAAGCAAATATATATGTATGCAATTTCACATCAAAGAGTACTAATCTAACCATCGGGGGAAACATCTGAAGCCAAATAACCTAAACCTAATAACTCTTAAAAAAATGACACTTATTAAAACTTAATTAAACCTAATAAGACTCTTAACCTACAAAAAGACTTTCTACACAAAGGTTTTGTCAAAATATCAGCAATTTAATCTTCACTTTTGCAAAACAATAATTCAACCAAGCCTTTCTCAACATTATCTCTAAGAAAATGATGTCTGATCTCAATGTGCTTGGTTTTAGAGTGTTGAACGGGATTTTATGAAATATTAATAGCACTCGTGTTGTCACACATGATGGGAACACTTTCATAGACAACACCAAAATCTTTCAGTTGGTTCCTTATCCACAACAGCTGGGAACAACAAGCTACAGCAGTGATATATTCTGATTCAGCTGTGGATAAGGCCACTGAATTTTGCTTTTTAGAGCCCCATGAGATCAGCCATGAGCTTAAGAAGTGAGTCATACCTGATGTGCTTTTCCTATCAATAAGGAAACCAGCATAATCTACATCTGTATACCATACCAACTCAATAGAAGTGCCTTTAGGGTACCACAAGCACAACTCATCTGTTCCCACCAAATACCTAACTATTCTTCTAACATCCTTTAGATGAGACTCCTTGGGATTGCTTTGAAATCTTACACATAATCCTACAGAGAACACAATATCAAGTCTACTAGCTGTTAGGTACAAGAGTGAACCAATCATACCTCTATACAGTGTAGCTTCCACATCATTTCCCTTTGAATCAGCATCAAGCTTTGTGGAAGTGGGAACAGGAGTGTCATAAGCTTTACTGTTCTCCAAACCATACTTCTTAAGAAGCTCTCTAAGGTACTTTTGCTGGTGGATCATAATTCCATCAGCTGTTTGCTTAATCTGTAAGCCAAAGAAGAAGCCAAGTTCTCCTATCATGCTCATTTCAAACTCACTCTGCATAAGATTAGCAACCTCATCACATAGCAACTGATTAGTAGCTCCAAAACTGATATCATCAACATAAATTTAATCTACTAGCAAATGTTTCCCCCTGATTTTGATAAACAAAGTTTTGTCAACTATTCCCCTCTTATATTCATTTTCCATCAAAAACTTTGACAATCTCTCATACCAAGCTCTTGGTGCTTGTTTGAGACCGTACAAAGTTTTATCAAGTTTGAATACATAGTGGGGAAACAGTGATCAGCAAAACCAGGTGGTTGTTCTACATATACCTCCTTCTTCAAATAGCCATTCAAGAATGATGTCTTCACGTTATCTGAAATAATTTCATATTCATTTGAGCAGCAAATGCAATAAGGTACCTAATAGCCTCTAACCTAGCAATAGGTGCAAAGGTCTCATCATAATTGATGCCTTCTTGTTAATTGTAGTCTTGCACCACAAGCCTTGCTTTGTTTCGAACTATTGTGCCAAGATCATCCAACTTGTTTCTAAACACCCATCTAGTGCCAATGACTGACCTATCTCTTGGTCTTGGCTCAAGGTGCCATACCTGGTTCCTTTCAAATTGATGCAACTCATCTTGCATGGCCAACAGCTAATCTGGATCATCAATGCCATCTTGTAATCAACTGGTTCTATGGTGGACAAGAAAGAAAAGAAAGCACAAAAGTTTTCATAACTCTTTGAAACTGGACCATCTTGTCCTCTTGAATGAGCCTGACTGGAACCAGCTTGCATTCCAGCATCATCTAAGTTAGATCTCTCAGATGTGCTGGGATGTAAAGTGGTTCCTTGCTTATTCCTTACCTATCCCTCATTAGGGTTACTACCATCTTGTGTGGTGGTTCCCCCCTGATGTGTTTACCTGTTGATCTCCATGGGAACCTGTAGACACCAAATTTTGAACCCCTGTTGTACATAAAATTTTAAAATAAAGATTTTGAAAAGAAATAAAAATAACGAAAATCGTCATGCATCGTGGATCGCGCGCCACGTCAAAGGCACGTTTCGTCTCGGAGTGCGAGTTTCATTCCGTCGTATGATTTTCCATTTTTACGTGTTTGTCGCACAATTGCGGTTTAGAAATATAATTTTCCGAAAATCGTAGTCAACAACTACCACCATCGACTTCAATAAAATGGTTTGTTGACGAATCATGTTCGTTTTTAATAATATGACGAATGTTCGTTAGTTATTTCAAGTTAGTTTTTCGAAAATCTGAAGAAAAAAAAAAAAAACATGTCGTGATTGGGCGCCGAAATTTTAATCGTCTCTCCAAACTAGCGGGAATCAGTTTTCTTAATGGTCAAGTCATTGTCCATTGAATAAAGAATAAGAATATTTTCTTTATCCACTAATCACATCCTTTATCCATTAGTTAAGGAATAAGAATCATGAAAAGGAGTGAGAATAAGAATCAAATCCCATGTGTAAGAGGCAAGAATTCGAATTTTTTCCGGTGGATTCGATTTGTGCGCCAGGTACATGATCATGCGTCAGACGCATGATTGTGCGCCTAGCGTACAACAGTGTATTCAGTCAGTTTCGTTTTTCACGTTTTTCGATGCATTTCTATGTATTAGGATGTATTTAGGGAAGAATATTTTCTGAAAATCTGATTTTGCCTCATTGATGAGAAAATCCAAACAGAATAAGAATATTTGTGTTTCCAAAGAAATTTGATGATGTCATTAGGGTGAGGTCATTAGAGTGATGTCATTAGGATGATTTAGGATGGGAAAAATCAGATTTCGATTTTCTACTTCTTTGAAACCCTAATTCATCACTTGATTTTCCTATAAATACCCCCCTTTTATTTTAATTAAGGACCAACAACTTCTCACTCACAACATTTTCACACAACAATTTCACACAACTTCACTTAACTCTACTACGCTCCTCCTCCTAAATTTCTCCATCTAATCAAAAGTTATAATTAGTAAGTAAAGAAGTTCATCAAAAGAAAAACACAAAAAATAAGTTTAAGTTAGTAATTAAGTGGATTTAGAAACTCACTTAGAAATTAAGAAAATCACAAAAAAAGGTAGAAAACTTTGCAAAAGGAAGTGCATCATTGAGCTAGCAAGGTAAAGTTGAAGTTCTTGTTTTTTTTTATTATCTTCTTAATCACATACTAATTTTCTCTTTGTTTCTTCTTATCATTTTTTTAATTTTTGGAGTGATTTGGGTATGTGGAAGTCCTAATAGGTTCCCAACCTTAAATCACCCCACCTAGAATAGTCAACTCTAATGGGGAGACTCTTAGGAAACAATGTGTTTATGTGATTTTTCTTAATCAAGTTGTTGTTCATCACCAAAAACATGTTTTCATAAAAAAATTCAAATAGAGTTGTGCATAAACATCTCCATAAAAAGAAAATGTGATGCTGTAATTTTGGTCAGTTTAAGTTTTGTACTTCATTTCATTTTTCGTCTGTATTAACTAAATAGTTTATAGGATGTGATATTTTTCCTATGAATTTCGATGTTTTCAGCAACTGGGCTTTGGAATTTCTAAAAAACGAATTTTGTACAGTTAAATGAAAATCATACAACTTCATTGTGCAAAACTGATTTTGTCCAGTACCATATAATCTTGTCTTGTTAATAAAGTTTAAAATAAAATCATTTAGACAAAACTAAAAATATCAAGTTTAAAGTAGACATCAGTAGCTTTCCAAAAACGTAAAAATTAAATAATGTTCATATGAATTGTATACAATTTATATCATTTTTACAAAAACGTTCATGTAAATCACTAAATTCCAGAACACTGATTTTCTCTTCAGTTAAGAAAATGAATAAAAAAGGTTCTTCAAAATGTCCAATTCAAGTGAAAATTTCAGTCTAGTCCTTCAAAGTGTCTAAAATGTTCATACCAAAATTCACTTCAAATTAAGTTCAGCAAGTTGGATTTGAAAGAATAAATTGGATAAAGGTCCTGTTTTGACCAGTTTTGGCATACAATTCACCATAATTTGAGTTTTCACTAAAAGCTTATGAAATTTTGACATAACATAAATAACTCATTGACCTATCTATAGGTGTATCACATTCTCAATTTTACGCTTTGTACAGAAAGGTATGAGTTTTATAAATCAGTACAAGGACAAAAGTTTCATAAAAAATGTTTTCTTTTCATACGAAAATGTTAATTAAAAATCATGAAATTTTAAATTTCTCTTAAAATGATTCACTTTTATTATGTAAATAAAATCAATAAAAATTGTCATAAAAAATCAAAATCAAAGAGGTTAATTAATCTCTAATTTTTCACAAATTCACAAATAAACATGAATTCCAAAGCCCATTCAAGAGGATGAAGATCAAGGAGCATCATGGTGAAGATTAAGATTGAAGATTTGTATAGATCATAGATTTTGTTCATTTTGTTGTAATAATAATTTCTTTGTAAATAGTTATTACATCACTTAATTAATAAAAAAAATATGGAGATGTTTATGCATAATTTTCATAAATGATTCCACAACTCTTTTTTAAATAAAATGAGCAATCAATGTTATAAATATTGCATGTTGGGCCCAATATATCATAGTATATGAATTGAATGACCCAATCTCAATTAAGAGGAAAAATTGCAAATCTAACTAAGTTAAATTGTATGATGATCCATCTTACATTTTAAAAAATTATTCTCCATAATCTTCAAATGGATCAATTATATAATTTTACATAACTAGATTGGTAATTATGATCTCCGAATTGATTTTAGGTCGTTTCACGTGTCTCACTTTAAATGGCCAAATTCCAATTAGCCAAACAAAATCTCCAAATTTTATCTCAAATTGATCATTTTTCTCAAAATAACTTAATAATCTTCAATTAAGATTATTTCTCAAAAAGCCTTCAATTAGGAAGCATACCTCTTTTCCTATGACCTCTTGAAAATTATAAACGTGAGCACTAATTGAAGTGATTATTTCAATCCTAAATTTTGATCACTAAGTAGGGTGATTATTTTCCTCCTAAGTATAATCACTAATTAGGGTGATTGTCTTAAGTAGGGGAGTATTCTTGTTTATTTATCATAAGTGTCATGTAAAAAAAAAGTGCTCACCTATTTTCAAAAAAAAAAAACTTACATTTACTTCAAAATTCTTTTCATTCAAATTGGTTTTTCCAAAATCAAAATGGATTTCTAAAAAAAAATCCTGTTTTGAAAATACAATCCCAAAATTAAAAAAAAATTGAAAAAATGAAAAATGAAAAGAGTCATAATCACGAGTTCGAAACGTGTCATGTTTAGGATTTAGAATGTAATTAAAACTGTATAGTCTAAAACACGAGAAGTCTAGTCTAAAAAAAATTGACTAAAAAAAATGTGTCTAAAGGGATAATCACATTTCAAAAAAAAAAAGAGAAAAAATTCTTCCATTTCCTACTAAGAATCATAAAAGAATTCATTATTTCGTGACTAACATTGTTAGTGTGTAAATTTCAGGTACTTCAAATTAGTCTAATCCTAAGAGGTGGAACATACGTATTCAAACAGGAGAATACATGGTCTGGCGCCTAGCAAACTGGATCGGAAAAAGGTTGAGAAGAACCCAAATACTTCACATTAGTCTAATCCTAAGAGGTGGAACGGACGTATTCAAACAGGAGAATACATGGCTTGGCGCCTAGCAGACTGAATTCTGAAAAAATTTGAGAAGTACCTGAATCAGTTAATTGCTTTTATATTGTACTTTGTAGTTAGAGCTACGTGCGGCTTGATCCCCTAAAAAAACAAAATTTCCAATGTTGTAATGCATCTATCTTAGCTTTCTCTACTATGTAATGTACTAAAAGGGGTACGTAGGCAACTCATTTTCTGAGTGCAGCTGCAAAAAAAAATTATGTAAAATTTCATTTTTCAATATATCAGAACAACGTTGGGCCTGATTCTCCATTCAAAAAAATCACAAGAAAAATTTCTTTCCCAAATCCAAATATACCTATGGAGATACGTAGGCAACCTTCGGGTTCGGCCCCTTTTGCATTTGATATTTTCTTTTATGGTTTCAGCGCTTAAAAGCAATCAATACATGCAGATCACCACAAAGAAGAACGATATTTGGGGCATTATAATTTGCCAAAATGAGGACACATGCCTCGTTATACCTATTTTCTCTTATTTCTGTAGCAGCAAGAAATGGAAGGATATCACCAAATTGATTTTGTAAAACGTTTGTGTATTATCCCAAAAAATATGAGTCTAAAAAATAGAAATCTAAAATATAAAATAAAAAGGTCCAAGTCTAAAAAAAATAATAATAAGTCAAAGAAATCTAATGAGAAATCCAAAACAAATGATAGAGTCAAGGTTTCGCACCTTTTAATAAATGGTAACTGAAATTGGGGTAAAACATAAAAAAAATTTCAAAGATATCATTTCTTTCATTCCCCACACACACACAAAAAAAGACAAATTCTGGATAAATCATGGTGCTAACTTTTCATTTCATTTTACAGGAACTCTGCCTAGGCCCGCTCAGGATCTAGGCTAATTCGCCGAAGTTCTGACCATAGTGAACGTTCTCTTTCGGTAATATTGTCATCCTTGTCTACACCAGTTGTATTCTCTGCTACACGTCTCAGCAATATGCCTGAAATTCCGAACAATGAGCACCCACAGAACTCTACCCCTCCACCTGATCCAATGGTTGAGCTCCGAGGACTTGTCCAGGCCATGCTTGACCGATAGGATAATATTGAACAAACTGTATTGGGCATAATGCGCCAAAGCGCCCAGATGCCTCCTCCTCCTCCTCCTCCTCCGGAGTCGGAAGTAGCTTCACCTTTTCACCTTGAGCCTATGAACAATGAGAGAGAAATTCTCATTAAGCTCGAGGAAGAAGTTGTTAAGCTCAAGGAAGTCTTAAAAGGCATGACGAAGGCTGAATCATGGATGGACATTCATGGGTCAGCACTTTTTCCAATGGCACGATTACCCCATGGTTTCAAGATGCCTAATCTGACCTGAAGATGTATGTGGGAGCAATGAGTCCCTGGGGAGTGGAAGAATCTTTGATGGCCCAACTCTTTCAACAGTATTTAGATGGTGCCGCAGCACATTGGTTCCTCAATCTTGAGAACACGAAGAAATCCACTTGGGCTGATATAGTCAGAGAATTCTCAAACCAGTACAAGTATAATGAAGAAATTGATGTTACTAGAAGGGATCTGGAGACAACTTCTCAAAACCTTAATGAGACATTTTCTTCATTCATCACTCGGTGGAGAAACAAACAAAGCCTCCAAAATGATGAGTAGGCCTAATGAAGAAGAAGAATTGCAAATGGTTGTGAAGAATCTTCTTCCTGTCTACCAGAAGCATATGGCGTACCAATATTTCCCGACTTTCAAAGCTTTGATTGCTACATGAACTCTAGTTGAGGATGCTGTGAAAAGGGGAGACATCAAGAAAGATGAACCTACTTGTGGCACTACTTATAATGCAAAGTTTGGAAATAACAAAAGAGCCCCAAACAATGATTCAGCAGTTCCTAAAACAAATAATGCGATCCATGCCATTGGCACATCGTCTGCATTCCAGTTGCGACCACAAAGGAACTTTACTCCTTTAAACATGACTTATTCCCAAGCTCTCTCCAAGCTAAAAAAGGCCAATCTTATTCAACCCTTGAATCCACGTCCACCTCCTAAAAATTCTTACCCTAGTTATGACCCAAACCAAAACTGTGAATATCATCAAAGCCCGGGTTATAATACTGAAAACTGCACGGCTCTAAAGCATCAAATTCAAAACCTTGTGGATGAGGATGACGGAAAACTCTCTTTAGGATCCACTTCCACTAAACCAAACGACTCTCAGCCCAACATCACAAAAAAATCCCTTTCTAATCATAAACCCTCATTTGCGATTAATGTAATCTCTTCTGTGTCAGACGGATGCAATCCAGTCCAGTTAATCCGCAAGACAATTCCCCAAATGTACGAAATGCCAATAGCCGTAGGTTACAAGTGCCTGGTTTATGACTATTCCACTCAAGAAAAGGTCAAAATGATGCCTTGTAAAGACCTCAGTTTCACTCTCAACAAGGATCCATTCTCTTACATGTGTGGAACCTTGGATTATGATGGTGTTTTCTTCATTTTGGACTCTGATGCTGATGAAGATGCCTCTTCCGTCTTGACAATTGTGGAGAAAAGCACTGGAGGTCACTTCACTACTCCAAATACATACCGGCGCCCCATCTGCCTCGATGATCTTAGTGATGAGGAGTACGTGGATATATCTCATTTGACTAGAGCAGGTCGCCATTTTAAACCATTCCATTTGGAGGATGAAAATCCTTTGAAGGTATTAAGAAGGAAAGAAATGGGCAAGGAACCAATGAAAGAGGATAGTAATAAAGAAGATGATGCTATCAAGCGCATGAAAGAAGTAAATGCTAATGTTTCCATCTGGAAGTTGTTAATGCATTCCCAGCCTCATAGGGCAGCCGTTCTGAAGCATCTCAATGAAGCCTCTGTAAGTTCTTCCATAACACCTGACCAGATGGTGGGACTCATTCATGGTGTAGATCGAACTCTCATATTCATAAACAATGATCTCCCTGATAATATCAACCACAACAATTCGTTGCACATCACTATACGCTGCAATGGATGGGAGATACCTAGAGTATTGATCGACAATGGCTCCGCAATCAATGTTTGCCCTCTGCGTGTGCTAACAAGACTCGGGTATTCAAAAGAAGATCTGGTACCATCCAACCAGGTGGTCAGAGCATATGATAATGCCAAGAGAGAAGTACCGGGTTTAATCAGTCTCCTCATTGAATGTGATCCCGTGGCAAGGAAGGTGGAATTCATGGTCATTGACATTCAAGCATGTTTCAACCTCTTATTAGGAAGACCATGGCTGCATGAAAATAGAGCAGTAGCCTCAACTCTACATCAGAAGGTAAAGCTTCTCACTGATCAAAGTGATGTAACTATTTCTGGTGATCCAGAAATTATGACCGTCACCGAGAAGTCGGTATTGTATCTGAACGAAGTAGAGGGCACTAGGTTGGATGGTTACACTATTCACTGTATTCTAGCAGGGCCTGAGAATTCTTGGATGAATGAGATCCCAGCGGCCACACCAGATGTAAGTGCTGAAGAAACAGAGCCAGAATATGAACCAGGTGAGGATGATGAAGAAGAGGTAGGAGCTCCAAGCATCGGCACACATAATACGTCATCTGAAGCACCAGAAGAATCCTGGATTAGCAATCCTCCAGAAATGGAAGGAAATGATGATAATGACTCAAAGAAGACATCTAGGACTGACGATTTTAACCTGGACTTTAATGTAGTAGGCCCTATCCGAGAGGTTCACACTGAGTCACTGATTCTCTTTCCAGGATATCAACATGAAGATCACTATCGTGAGTTACCACAGTTCAGGAAATTTAATGGGAACGGTGATCCTTTTGTCAACTTAGTGGGTTTTGTGATGCATTACACCCATGGGGCATACCAGAGGAAGATTACCCCATGCTCTTTGACATGAGTTTAGAAGGACTAGCTCTAGACTGGTACTATTCTTTAGATTATGTGGATAGAGCTAGTTGGGAAAATGCTAGCCAAGCTTTCGTCAATTGGACTCTCGAGCATAAATAGACTGATGTCAAGAAGTTCAAGCTAGTCACTTTGCGTCAAAGCGCCTTAGAAACTTTCTCGCACTTTTGTTCGAGATGCGCTTACATCCGCGCCCAGCTTCG
Organism: Beta corolliflora; assembly: GCA_947648045.1. NCBI lineage: Eukaryota > Viridiplantae > Streptophyta > Magnoliopsida > Caryophyllales > Amaranthaceae > Beta > Beta corolliflora. Next base: position 94,678 of record CANSZD010001229.1, read on the forward strand.
TGTCCCTATTACTGATCGGGGATTCAAGCTTATATTACTGCGAAACCTGAACGACTTATATTATCATCACATGGTTACCATCAAGTACACCTGCCTCAGCCACATGGAGCAGCATGGCTTCGACATCGATACTCTGAAATTGCAAGAAAAACGACCCCGAGAAAATCTTAAAACTCCCAATGCAAATCCTAGGGTTTATGCTAAGATAGATGAACCATTAATTATGGTGCATGATCGTCTTTAGAGCCAAGGTATAATTCAATCCCCAGCGCATGTGCACTGTTTACCCCTTCCTGGAACAGACATGAGCAAACTCTGCGCTTATTGTCGCCAATTTGGGCATGAAACCGATCGATGCCATGATCTTTACTACGAAGTGCAAAGCCTGATTGATCGAGGCATCATTAGTCCAACCCACAAAGAAGTACCTGCAAGGAAGGTGTCATCACACCCTCGACCGCAATCCCAAGTCGATATCTTTCGTAAACTGGTTGAACAAGGTCAGATTCATCCACTTCCTAGACGCCCAGGGGCAAGTCTTGTAGGGTCAAATCTCCACAAGTACTGCCATTATCATCAGTTACATGGTCACGGCACAAACCAATGTCATGCTCTCAGCAATTGCATCAAGCAAATCACCAACATTGCTCTTGTCTACTGCAAAGCTACTTGATCGACTCACTGAAGGGGAAAAATCTTCGGTAAACATTCTTTAGGGGGTTAGCCCATCAAAAAAAAGAAAAAAAAAAACTCTTTCAGCTCATTAGTGTCAGAGAACTACGTGCAGCTTGAATCCCCATTATCACGTACACTTGCACTGTGAGATCACTCCACCTATGTAACACCTGGGTACGTAGGTAGCTCAATATGAGTTCAGCTGCTTTATTAAATAAAAAACTTTAGTTCTTTCTAAAATAATGAACTACGCTGAGTCTGATTCCCCATAAAATGCACCTGGAGCAATGGGGATATGTAGGCAGCCTTCGGATTCGACTCAAATGTATTAACCATTGTATTTCAGGCAATGTGATAAGAACTCGAGATGCCAGTCATCACAGGAGCAATTTTAGAATGCTGAATTGACACATCAATGGGGATACAGACCCTAATCTCAATAGTTTCTGTCTTTGTTCAATATTAAAGTAGGGAATGGAAGAATATAAAAAAAAACATATGTTTACAACCCCAATGACGGTAAAATCATTCAAGAGAGTCAAAACATAAAATAAAAAAACCAAAGTTGCAGAGGTGGACCATTCCAATCAAAGTATTCCAAAATCGTTTTCAAAAAGTTTCTTTATTCTGCAATGAATTCTGCAATATGTAGCTTTCTTCTCTTTTCTTTTAATTCTTTTTCTCGACCTTTAGGTCCAAAAAGAAGAAATTTGTCCCTTCTCTAAGGATGACCAATTACCGTCAGAAAACAAACACCTCGGCCATATCCCCAAATGCGGTCAAAGAGCCTGTAGGGTTTGTCATGCAACCTCTGTCCAAAGGACTTTAAATCATGACGAAGATGGGTTATACTCAAGGAACCGGATTAGGGCATGATGGTAGGGGAATAAAGCAGCCAATCCCCATAGTAGACAAATAAAATCGGCATGGATTGGGATATGATCCGGGCAACACTTCTTGCAACATCAAAGAACCTTCTTTTACCCTCAATGGTCAGCTCATCCTGTAAGGAGATACTGAACCAAATTATGAGTTTACAAAACCTTGGCTTAGTAGGAAAGAACATAAGATTTTACCGGGATTGGAGATATTCTTCAATGAGGCTAGAAATCTGGATTTAATCAAGAGTTGGTTTGTCCAAAAACAAAAAATGAAAAAAGAAAATGATTGGGTGGATAATCTGGAACATGGAGTCCTTAAGAAACTTTTCACTTCTGAGTCCTCTGAGTAAGGGGATTTTGACCCAGTGTCTTTGATGATACCTTCTGGTGGAAGCATTGAACATAAGTGGAGTATTGAGTGTTAGGCAAAAGACGGGCCTATAGAATTTAAAATGTTTTTAGGAAACCATCCTCCACATCCATCTCATGAAACTACCTTTTCACCCCTTTCAGATGGATATCATACCGATAGCTCATCTTCCAGCCAATCTACCTTGCATACCCAGTCAGAAGACTCTGATAGTGAGGAAATTAAATGTGAACCTTTATCTAAGTACATTTGCATGCAAGATGTTATTTCTGACAGTGAATTTAATAATGAAGAATCACTTGATACAACTGAAACGTATGTAAAACCCATGGAAGAGTCCATTGTAATTAATATTGGTACAGAAAATGTTGTAAAAGAAGTCAAAATAGGTTCGTCTCTATCCCCAACTGAACAGTCTGTGTTTATTACATTGTTAAAAGAGTATGTAGATGTGTTTGCATGGTCTTATGCTGATATGCCTGGCGTTAATAGAGATATTGCGGAACATCGCATTCCGTTACATCCTGAAAGCAAGCCTAAGCAGCAAAAGCTCCGCCGAATGAAACCAGAGGTTAGTCTGAAAGTGAAAGAAGAAATCCAGAAACAGCTTGATGCCAAATTCATCCAAGCTGTAAAGCATCCGAGTTGGCTCGCCAATATAGTGGTTGTACCTAAAAAAGGATAGGAGAGTTCGGGTGTGCATTGATTTTTGAGATTTGAATGCTGCATCACCAAAAGATTGCTTTCCTCTACCCCACATAGATCTTTTCGTCGATAGTACGGCCGGTCATGCAATGTTTTCCTTCATGGATGGATTCTCAGGGTATAACCAAATACTCATGGCTCAAGAAGATATGACAAAGACGTTTTTCATCACTCCGGGGGCACTTTCTATTATCGAGTTATGCCTTTTGGTCTCAAGAATGCTGGAGCCACATATCAAAGGGCTGCAACCACCATCCTTCATGACCTCATCCACGACATTGTGGAGGTCTATGTAGACGACATGATCGTGAAAAGCGAAGATCGTGAGGAGCATATTCCTGCACTAAGGTCCTTCTTTGAAAAAATCAGGAAGTACAATCTAAGGCTAAATCATCAAAAGTGTGTGTTTGGTGTTACTTTGGGGAATTTGTTGGGATTCATTGTCAATCAAGACGGCATCAAAGTGGACTCCGAAAAGGTGAAGGCCATTCAAGAGTTGCCTCCTCAAAAAACAGAAAAAGAAGTAAGAGGATTTCTCGGCAGAATTCAATATATCAGCAGGTTCATCTCACAACTCACTATGAGATGTGAACCTATATTTAAGCTGCTCAAAAAAGGGGCATCCCATGAGTGGAATGGGGAATGTCAGGAAGCCTTTGATTCCATGAAAGAGTACCTTTCAAATCCGCATGTTCTAATGCCACCTAGACCAGGAGAACCTCTGATTTTTTACCTCACTATCACAAAAACAGCTATGGAAGCTCTCTTAGCCCAATATCAAAAGGGAACAAAGAAGGAAGTTGCCATACTATCTCAGCAAGAAATTTCTAGATTATGAGACAAGATATACCTCACTGGAAAAAGCATGTATTTCTTTGGTCTATGCCACGAAGAAGTTGAGGCATCACCTTCAAGCTCATACCACCTACCTGATCTCGAGAATGGATCCCATCAAGTATCTGTTCGAAAAACCCATTCTTAGAGAAAGATTGGCGAGATGGCATGCTATGCTTTCTGAGTTTGATATTCAATGTGTCAGCCATAAATCTGTCAAAGGAAGAGCCAAATCTGAAGCCTTAGTGGAAGGACCAGTGTCAGGAGATGAGTATGATGATGCATTCCCTGATGAGTACTTATTATTCATTGACAATCCACAATGGTGCATGTATTTTGATGGAGCTTCTAATCGGAGAGGTAATGGAGCTGGGGTTTTGTTAGTAGATCCTGATGGAGTCCATATTCCATTTGCTATCAAGCTGGATTTCCAAACAACAAACAATACAGCTGAGTATGAAACTTGTATATATGGAGTAAAAGCCGCTTTGGCAGCGGGGGCAAGACATCTCACTGTATATGGAGATTCTAATTTCATCATATCTCAAACAATAGGAACTTGGAGGGTTAGAGATGAGAAACTTCAACTCTACACAGAGTACCTTCAAGAATTGATCCCTTATTTTGATGATATCAGCTTCAAACATCTTCCTCGGGAACAAAATAGTTTCACTGATGCTTTAGCCAATCTCGCTGTTAATTTAACATGGGAAAATGGTACAAAAATTCAGTCAGATTAAATTGAAGAAAGGAAGGGGCCTACAGTGACGGTGGCACAAATTGTCTCCATGCTGGCTCGGCAAGAGGATGATAATGTCTGGTATAAGGATATCAAGAATTTTCTGGAAACAATGCAATATCCAGAGGGAAGTGGCAAGAAGGACCGCATAGCCATCAGAAGGCTAGCTGCTCATTTTCTCATGCTAAAAGGCAGACTATATCACAAAGGGTTTGATGGTACTCTACAACTCTGCGTGAATGATAGCGAAAAGTAAGCCATCATGGAAGAAGTTCATGGAGGAGAATGTGGACCCCATATGAACGGAAGAATGTTGGCTTGTAAAATTTTGCGAACAGGTTTCTATTGGAGTACTCTAGAAGGTGATTGCATCAGCTTTGTCCGTGCTTGCAAGCAATGTCAGATATTTGCTAACCTCAATCATATGCCACCTGTGTCACTACATAATATGACCTCTCCTTGGCTGTTTTCGAGTTGGGGCATAGACATAATCAGACAAATTCATCCAAAGGCTTCAAATGGGCATCAGTATATTCTTCTAGCAATTGATTACTTTTCGAAGTGGGTTGAAGCTGCATCGTTTTCAAAGCTAGGGGCAAAGCAAGTCTCGAAATTTGTGATTAACAACATTATCTGTCGGTATGGCATACCATTCGAAATCATCTCTGATAATGGATCACAATTTGAGGGTCATCTAAAGACCACTCTCGCAAAATATGCAATCAAGCATCATCAGTCCTCACCTTATCGTCCCCAAACAAATGGAGCGGTGGAAGCAGCCAATAAGACAATCAAGACTATTGTTGCCAAGATGACTGAGAAGACTAGGGAATGGCATGACAAACTACCATATGCCCTTTGGGGATATAGAATATCAATCAGAACTCCAACAGGAACAACCCCGTATTCTTTGGTTTACGGGATGGAGCCAGTCTTACCGGTTGAGGTGGAGATACAATCTCTCAGGGTCATAGCAGAAAGTGAAATCTTGGAAGACCAATGGTACAAAATATTTGTTATAATGAGCTTGCATTTGCAGATGAGTGCCGACTACAAGCTTTGCATAACATTCAACTCTATCAGCGGAGAATTGCTCGTGCCTTTAACAAAAGGGTTCTAGATAGAGACATTCAAGAAGGTGATCTAGTCTTAAAGGAAAATAGAGCTCCATTGCATGATCCTCGAGGAAAATTCAAGCCTAACTGGTCTGGGCCATTCCTAGTCAAGCATATCACCACGGCTGGAGCAGTAAAGCTAATGGATTTTGATGGGAATGAATTCACCCATTTCACTAATCTTGATCAATTGAAGAAATATTACGCTTAGGCATCAAAGTAATTGTAATTGTCATGGTCAAGTAACCAAGCAATTTGTGGATTTTGTATCCTATCTAATTATTATTAATAAACATTCCATGTGTTTGCAGGTATTCATGGAGTATATACGTATGAAAAAAAAAGGGAAAAAAAACGAAATAAAAAAAACGAAATGGAAAAAAAAAAAAGAGAAAAAGAAAAATGATGAAACATGCAAGGATGTTCTTGATTGTTAAGGTTTTATGTGTTATGCTTGTATGTGTCATATGATTGATCAATTATGATTTGCATGTCATATTTAATGTTAAAGTGTGCACGTGTTTAGAATTGTGTTCACATTGAATTTCTCACAAGCAGATAATTCTCACAAACATATTTTTTTATTCATCCCGACTAGGGTACTTCATTTCATATATAAAAAGACATAAAACATCCATTTCCTACAAACTTAAGAAAAAAACAAAAAAAACAAACAACATAGAAAATAAACATGATATTTCTCTCAAACCCTTCTCCTCTTCATGGTAGGCCCGTCTGAACCATTGTCTTGACCAATATCAGCCAAAAGCCATTGAAGATAATCATCATCAATCACGAGAAAGGGAGGTTCAGGTAGTGCTGATATAATTTTAGCTCCCCGCCATATAGTAGGCATTCTCTGAATACCACTCATATCAGCCTCATAAGTGGTACATGTTGGAAGAGTCTAGAGGGCAGGAATGTGTTGCTGCCTCCAACTAATTTGCCATAAACACCTCCATGGAAGGTAGAAAGTGACTTGGCAAAGTCCCAGTAGTTGTACACCTCTACGACCAGAATTGCAATATACAATTGCACTAATGCCAAGGTGGCTTGTGACCCACTTTATGTCTTGCTGTAGGAAATAATCCTCCCACCCACCATTTTTACTAAGTTGATAGAAGAAAGGATGAAAGCCTCTTTCTTGGATATGATTAGTTTTGTAAGCAAGACTCCCGTGATGTTTCATAAGAGGAAATTTTTTCAATAACCACAAGTGAAGGGCTAATGGACATCCCTTCACGAAGCTTTAAGGGTTTCTTTTGAGTTCATCTAAACTAAGAAACATTTCCCCCAAAATAAGCGGTCCAAGACGACCCCCACTAACAATTTGTGGAATAAGTGAAAGACACCGGACATGGCATGTGTTTAAAGACCATTTAGTGAGGGCACTTCCCAAAATCATAAGAATGTAAGCATTTTCTCTAGCAATCCTATAGCTGGCATTATTAGAGAATTGTCAAGTGCCAAATTGGAAAGTCAACAATAAGTTAAGAAGAAGTACCTCACCATATTGTATGTAGTTGCCATGAAGGTTTTCAGGAAGATATAAAATTGTTGATAAATCTCCCGAGATCCTTGTAGGAGATCTAAGTGTAATAACTGGACCATTGGATGGTAAGCCTAGCAAACCCTCGACCTCTTCAACAAGAGGCACAATCTCCCGGTCCCCGAAGCGGAAGACATGACGAGTTTCATCCCAATTTGGGAAGCAGCATGAATCATTTCATAACAAATAGAAAGTGAAAGCAAAGGCATAAGAGCCTTAGTAAAACGGGAAGAAGAAGAAGACTGCCTTGGTTGCTCCAAATTCTTTGTAGTTGTTTTTTCTCACCACTCCCCATTTCATTAGCTTCTCCATAATTAGGAGCAATTTTTTTGTGAAAGAAGAAAAGTTAGAGAAGATGTTGGAGTATTGAAGATGGTGCATTTGGAAATGAAGAACCATGCCCTTTTATAGATGAAGAAAAGATGATCATCCATGCCATGGATAATAAGCTTGAGTATTGTCCATGGAGTAATAAGGAGCATCCCTAACAATGGTTAATGACCAAGCATTTGCTGTGTGGCAATTTTTGCTGAAGCCGAACATCAATAAACAGTGTCAATGATGAATCAAGAACATTGATACGATCCATTTTCCTAATAGTCATCCAAAATAATGACCTTGATCAATGTATTTTATATAGTGATCATCATTTTCCGATAAAGCGAATAAGCATTGCGCATAAAAAAAATTCTTAAAGATTTTTGGAAAAACAAATAAAAAATTTTGCCATATGATGATTGGTCCACCATAGTTTATCTAGAGGGTAATAACCTTTGGTCAAACCTTTAAGGTGACATGACATAACAATGCATCACTCTAAGGTGACATGACCTGACAATGTCCTAATTTAAGGTGACAGGATAACACATGGAGTCATAAAAATTGAATGATGGTGACTTGACAGCTTGTTTGTCATCAATACGATAAAAACTGTGATAATTGCGGTTTAAAATACAGATTTTGAAAAGAAATAAAAATAACGAAAATCATCATGCATCGTGGAGCGCGCGCCCCGTCAAAGGCACGTTTCGTCTCGAAGTGCGAGTTTCATTCCGTCTTATGGTTTTCTATTTTTACGTGTTTGTCGCACAATTGCGGTTTAGAAATATAATTTTCCGAAAATTACTACCACCATCGACTTCAATAAAATGGTTTGTTGACGAATCATGTTCGTTTTTAATAATCTGACGAATGTTCTTTAGTTATTTCAAGTTAGTTTTTCGAAAATCTGAAAAAAAAACGAGTCGTGATTGGGCGCCGAAATTTTAATCGTCTCTCCAAACAGACGGGAATCAGTTTTCTTGATGGTCAAGTCATTGTTCATTGAATAAAGAATAAGAATATATTCTTTATCCACTAATCACATCCTTTATCCATTAGTTAAGGAATAATAATCATGAAAAGGAGTGAGAATAAGAATCAAATCCCATATGTAAGAGGTAAGAATCCGTATTTTTTCCGGCGGATTCGAGTTGTGCGCCTGGCACATGATAATGCGCCAGACGCATGATTGTGCGCCTAGCGCACAACAGCGTCCTGCGCCAGACGCAGGGTCATGCGCCAAGCGCACGGAGTTGTGCCTAGCGCAGGCTACTGCGTTTGGCGCAGTGATCCAGTCAGTTTCATTTTTCACGTTTTTCGATGCATTTCTATGTATTAGGATGGTTTTAGGGAAGAATATTTTCTGAAAATCTGATTTTGCCTCATTGAGGAGAAAATCCAAAAAGAATAACAATATTCGTGTTTCCAAAGAAATTTGATGATGTCATTAGGGTGAGGTAATTAAAGTGATGTCATTAGGGTGATTTAGGATGGGAAAATCAGATTTTTTTGGGTTAAAAATATGATTTTCTACTTCTTTGAAACCCTAATTGTAGGCGTGTTTTTATTTCGCCTACGCGGTGTGAGCGCGTATTAGATTTGACTACCCCACTGTTAAGGTTTTATTGAAAATTGTTTTGTATTGAAAGAAGTCGCCAACAATTCTTTTTAGGAAGAATCATAAACCTAATTGGATATGGGAAAACCGTAGGGACAAATTATCCAATGTATATTTCCCCATCCTGACTCCATAGATGGTCAAAGTGAACCAAAGATTGAGTTCGGGGGTGAGGGTACGAATATAGTCATAATGAACCACATTCGCCCAGAGTTGGCCTCTACTAAATATCGATTCATTGCAAATTTTATGCCAAAGAATAATCATATAACGTTTTGAACACCCTAAAAATAATTAGTCTAAATTGGTTCAGGAAACATATAAAAAGACTAATTTTTAGTGACAAGTTATTAGGCAATCAATATTACAGGGAACCTAGCAGGTTGTCTAAATTAATCTGATTAATGTTAGAACAGTTCTTTAGGTCTTTGATTAGCAAAATAACATGTGGGTGATAAAAGCAATAAAGCAGGACAATCATATAATATGCATAGAATAATCAGGCAAACATATAATAATATATAAAAAATAAATAAAAAGAAAGAAAAAGGTACAGTAGAACAATTTTATATTAAAGATCTACATCACGAAAGAAATCAGTTAGTAACATCAATATAAAAATAGGGAATTTATTCAAGGACCCTCAAGATTATACCGTGGCTTGGGTCTGAGAGATTGACAACCTTCGGGACGAGCAATCGTGAAGCCTGAAAATCTGAATGTATGAAAGTATGTAGATCGAATGTATTTGTGTTTGAAAGTATGAATTTTGTAGGGAAGTTTTGTAGTTTGTAGAGAGGTTCGTAATATATTCGTCGAGTTCGAAGTGTGTTAATGTGAAAAATCCGTCCTGAAATCTGTACGGAAATCAGGCCTATTTATAGAGAAAACGACACTGCGCCTCACGAGCCACGTGGCATGACCAGTAAAAAGCGTACACGTGGTACACGCTTTTGAAAAAGATAAGAAAGAAAATCTGCGTCTCAAGCAGAGTATTGTGCTTGACGCAGGACTCTACATGAAACAGAAGTCTACGTGGCAGTTCTGGTGCGCTTGGCCCAGGCTGTGCGCTAGGCGCGGCTTACGTGGAATCCCACGTGTCAGGACACGTGCGCTCGGTGCATGCCTTGCGCTCGGCGCAGACAGCTGGGCTCAGCGCAGAGTTTGTTTTTGACACGTTTTGACAGTTTTTTTGATAAAAACGCGTTCTAAAAGATTTTCTTTTATCTTTTAACTACGGATATCTGATTTTACGGGATAAAATCTGATTTTGACTTATAAAAAAATATTTTGAAAATATTTATTTATTAAAATAAATCAATTAATTATTGTTAAACAATTAATTAGGCTTTTCAAAGAATTGGACTCAAAATACAATTAATTATCATGATTAATTAATTGGGCTTTAAAATAGGACTTTAACACTTTTCGAAATGGTTTTGAATGGCTTTTTAGACTGCTCAGCCCTTGGGTCGGACCAATTAAGACCGCGGTTTGTTTCATCATCGGATCCTTAAATTGGGAGACACATTTATGTGTCTACAGAAGTCCCCCACTTTGACTGAGGTTCAGGAAACCGAAAGTCAAAGTATACGGTGTCGGGACGGACAACGATTCTAAACGCTCTGCAGTTTAGAACTGATCTATATACGTCGGTCTCTGCAAAAGTTAGTATGCAGGACAATAACTACAAGCAATCTGATTACCTGCAGAAGAAGATGTTAGCAGATAGGTGCAAACAACTCAAATAAGCACATAATGATGCAATAATGCAAACTTAGACTCTCTAAGGATGCACGAGACGCTATGCAAGGATTAAGGTTATGCAAAGCTAAGGAAGATGACACGTCATGCAAGGCCAGGGTTATGCAAGACTAGAATGTATGAAATGCAATGCAAGGTCAGGGTTTTGTAAGGCTGCAATGCAAGGTCAGGATTTTGCAAGGCTAGAGGATGTGTAGAATGATAGAATGATCCGGATTGAATAGAATGATTTTCGAAAATCGTTTTTGATAAATGATCGGGGTCCGAAAACGAGATCCGCAGATTACAACTTTTCGGGAGTTTAATTTGGAGGCACCACCACATAAGGAAGCCCCCACTTTGGGTGAGCTTGTCTTGAATTTATCATGTACTTGATCTGATATTGTAATGTAATTCATCTGTCTTGAATGTTGAAAGTTATCACTGGGGATTCTTCTTTGGGAAGTTGATATAGGCAAAGTCAAATATCGCCAGAAACCATGGAATTGTCATATAGTCCTTCAGGGACAAGGAGAGTTTGGATTAAAAAATAAAAAGTTTGAATTTGTGACTTAAATAAATATAGGTGGGAAAAGGCTTTAACAAGGCTAGGTGCAGACTCGAGTCTATGTCGGGATCTAGAAAGAGATTATGCTCCTAAATTCTAGAAAATCAAATCATTAGACCATGACTAATTTAATTTTATTGAAGCGGTCGGACCTCGAGATGAGGATTCGTACGTATCCTTGCGGAATCAGACCATTCGTAGTTCAGGATCTGATTTCTTTTGTTATTTTTTTTTTGTGCCCTAACTTTTGCCTAGGCCGCTCTTTCGGGTTTTCAACCTAGCGGACTTGGACATACCTTGAATAAGGAGTTAGGGTTGATGAAAGGTTGAAAGGTTTAAGGCTTGAGGAATGTTGAATTGGTTAGGCTAATGTAAGGATCATGGATTTGGATTATATGGATTAAAGGTTTGATGAATCGAAGGGATTTGAATGAGGGGTAGAACTTGTGTGCAAGTCCCCTAGCTTGACTTTTTATTTCTTTGCCTTTGGCTCTTTCTTTTTTTTGCATTTTTGTCTTGTGCATTTCTTTTGCTTTTGCTTTTTTCGCACTTTGAATTTCTTTCACTCTTTTTATTTGTGCCTGGCATTGATCTTTTTTATGTAGTAAGGCTTGCACACCAGTTTGGTTTAGGGTATTGGAAGGCTTGAAGGCTATTTGTGGAGCTTTAATGTTGAAGGGATTGTTTGGTTAATGGAGATGATGGTTTAAATGATTTTTGTTTTTCCTTGGTTGTATGAGGATGGCTTATGAAAGGTAATGGAAGGGAGAGGGGAATAACTCCGTCCTGATCTAAAGGATGTCCTCTTTTTTTATTATTATTCTTTTTTTTTCAGATCTCTTTTTATTATTGTAGTCAAGTTCATTAGGTGATTTAAGTTTCATCATTGAATTAGAAGCATAAATAAAATGATGGAAGGCCAATGAAAATGAAAATGCAATTATTTTATTACTCAGAAATAAATAGAACAAGGTTTATTAGAAATAAAAACCTAAATGACATAGACTTGACAGGAAAGGAAATGAGGGAGCTAGGGGAGGGACTCTCCGACTCAACCTAGAAAACCAACGCTAAATGACTAAGCCCCCTGCATTATTTAGGCATTTCCCAAGGGGTTGCCGCTATTGCTGACTTTTGCTGCAGGCGGAATTGGTAATATGTCGTCTTCAACCATATCCTGCAGATGATGCTTCAAAGTCCAGCATTGTGATGTCAGATGCCCATTTCCTTGATGGTACTTGCAGTAGGAATTAGGATTTCATCTACTGGATCTCTTCTCGGGAGCAGGGTCCGGAGTAGGACCAAGGGGCTGAAGTGCTCCCTTTGCATGAAGCCTAGTGAAGGCTTCTTCCAGAGACATGCCTAAAGGAGTGAATGTCCTTTGAAGTCCTTGATAACCCCTCTTGTCAGTAGTTAGAGCATTGATGTCGTTGCCTTTAGAGGTAGAAGGGTTATTATTACTCTTCTTGAAAGAGTTGTTGTTGTTGGAACTCTTATTCTTGTTAGCATGTACCTCTTATTCAATCAGCAGGCCTACCTTATAGAGCTTCGTAAAAGACTCTATGGGTTGGAACTTAATATGATCCCCATACTTCGGCTGCAGGTTACGGATCACCAGTCGGACTTGATCCTCTTGAGATGGCCTATTGGTCATTTGTGCAGCTTTTTCCCTCCATCTGTTAAGGAAGGTGACAAATTCTTCGTTGGAATTTTGTTTAGTTAACTCCAACTCACGCAGGCCAATAGGAAGCTGAGTGTTATATATATATTGTTTGTGGAACTCCTCTCTGATGTAGTCCCAGTCATTCAGCTTAGCTTTGTTCAGTGATCCGAACCACTGTGCATCCAAGGTTAAAGGAAAGACATAAGTAAACAGGTCCTTGCTCATGCCTTTGAGAGCCATAGAGATGGAAAAAGCTCTCAGATGATCATTTGGGTCTTCGACCCCCTTGAATTTTGGGAGGTCACCCAATGTTACCTTCTTAGGGAGCTTGTCCCTCAGTTTAGGATCTATAATGTCATGGCCATGAGCCTGACTCTCGATTGCAGGAATTGACTGGATCAATTGCTCGAGTTTTTCAAACCTCAAATATGTGTTGGTCTTGATTGGTGGTAGAGTGTCGCCTTGCTCGTCTTCTTCAGTTAGCTTCTCCCTCAGCGCCTTGATCTCTTTGTCTTGTTCCTCAAGACGAGAGTTCATCAGTGTGAGTTGAGCCATAATGGCACTGAGCTGTTCATTAGTGTCCCCCATTTCAAATGATGATTCGGAAGAATCGGAGGATTCGTCTGAAAATGTGAGGATGCATTTAACGAGTCTAGGAGTAGGTTGACCTTGTATCCTCTCGGTCGGGCGTTCCCAAGTTATAATCTCACGATCCGTCCTGAACAGAAATCGAATGGACCTCGAAAATGTTTAGAAATGATGTTTTCGAAATGAGAAATGGAAATGAGAAATGAGAAATGGGAAATGGAAGAATGGAAATGGCATGGAAAGAAATGGGAATGATTAGAAATGAGAATGATTATAAATCGGTATGGGCTTGACCATGATGGAGACACGGCCTAACTATATGCACATGCAGACATGGACTGGACTGTACTGGACTGGACTCAAAAGGGTTGCTTATGCTAGCTTCGCTCGGCTTAGGAAGGAATTGGCTTCGCTAGACTTGATGATTTGGGGTTGCTATAGATGTAAGATAGGAGTAGCTTCGCTAAACTCGGAGGGTGAATTTATGGTCTTAGAGGTGACTAGCTTCACTAGGTCAATGGGTGTCGTTCGAGTCTGAAAGGGATGACTAGCTTAGCTAAATCAAAGGGGTGTCGTTATGGTCTCGCAGGGATGACTAGCTTAGCTAAGTCAAAGGGGTGTCGTTATGGTCTTACAGGGATGACTAGCTTAGCTAAGTCAAAGGGGTGCCGTTAGGGTCTTACAGGGATGCTAGCTTCGCTAGACTTAATGGTTTGGACTTCGTCCTATATGGATTTGGAATTGGACTGGATTGACTTTGAAAATGAGTTGGGCCTTATATGGACCTAATTTTGAACTTAGTCCTATATTGGTTTGAAGTTAGACTCGAAAATGCACATGGGCCTGACATTGGATTGGAATAGAGTTGGATTAGACTTGGAGTGGGATTGACATAGACTAGGGTTCATATAAAGATGCAAATGGGCCTAGCTTTGACTTGAACTAGACTTATATGGGCCTAGGATGGATTCTAATGCTAGCGGGCCTAATATGAATGCATGGACTCGAATTAGATGGACCCTATATGAATGCAAAATGGATTCTAATGCATATGGGCCTAGAATGAATGCAAGTGAATTGGATTTGGTTGATTGGGTTGGATTGGATTGAAGGTGTTTGGAATGTGCTTAGAATTTTCGAAATTCATTATTGAAAGGAACCCCTTGTTTTATCTTTTGTTAGGAAAAAATGACGGATTAATTTTGAAGAATATCTTTTTTGAAATGTCGTAGTATGATGATGATTAGTAAATGTTTTCAAAAAAGGTAGAATAGAATATAGTGTAGGATTGATTTTGAAAAATGTAAGTTTTTTGAAATTGGTGAATATGGTAAGGTAGGATTGACAGGGGAGATTAGTTGAACAGCATGGAGAAGGTGGGAAGAGGTAGACATGCATGACAACTCTAACTCTATAATGACCACTTTAGATGCATTTTTTTTTAGGACAAACTCGACCTTGCATGAAAAGACTGTTTTTTTTTTTAATATGATACGATGCAAACTTGTTATCTTAGACTCGAACAAAGGTCAAAAGACCAATAAGCACGGGACGAATAGACTGCGTGCCACGCATCTGATGCGCGCGGTGCGAAGTCTATGCGTCTGGAGCAATGCTCTGCGGCACGCTGATTGATAAATTGACGAAGGTTCGGGGGAAAATGACGCTTTGTTTTAGACGCGATTTGCCATAATTTCGGGCGCAAAGCATATTAGCAGGCAAAAATTGCAATCACACATAAATGTCAGGTAACATAGATGCAAAAGTTCTCAACCTAAAGTCCAGTTCTACATTCAACTATTGGTCAGGTTTAGGTTCAGGCTGAAAGGGTCCATGACTAAGAGATTGATCCCACGCTTCGTACCCCTGCTTAAAGAGGTGGCCACGTGTAAGACGCACTCCAGTCTCAAGTCAGGAACAAGAGAACAATGCCATGGTTGGGTAGGTTTGCTTATGACTAAGATCCAACAC
The DNA here is from genome assembly GCA_947648045.1 of Beta corolliflora. Lineage (NCBI taxonomy): Eukaryota > Viridiplantae > Streptophyta > Magnoliopsida > Caryophyllales > Amaranthaceae > Beta > Beta corolliflora. The sequence goes on from CANSZD010001229.1 coordinate 110,018, forward strand.
TATCGCTCAGGAAGCTTTTTGGAAGGACAAAACGCAAACCCCCCGGGGGTGACCTCACACATAGAACATGTGCTAATAAGGAAAGGTAGATTGTCTTTATGGTGGCTGAACAAATAGCCATGCACATGCAAAACTGTATATTATTCAAAGACATAAAAATAAGAATGAATCGTATTTTTCAAGTTTCACCCACTCATTTAAAAAAAATTAATTTTTTAAAATCCTCCCCAGTGAAGTCGCCAAATTGTAGGCGTGTTTTTATTTCGCCCACGCGGTGTGAGCGCGTATTAGAATTGACTACCCCACTGTTAAGGTTTTATTGAAAATTGTTTTGTATTGTAAGAAGTCGCCAACAATTCTTTTTAGGAAGAATCATAAACCTAATTGGATATGGGAAAACCGTAGGGATAAATTATCCAATGTAGATTTCCCCGTCCTGACTCCATAGATGGTCAAAGTGAACCAAAGATTGAGTTCGGGGGTGAGGGTACGAATATAGTCATAATGAACCACATTCGCCCAGAGTTGGCCTCTACTAAATATCGATTCATTGCAAATTTTATGCCAAAGAATAATCATATAACATTTTGAATACCCTAAAAATAATTAGTCTAAATTGGTTCAGGAAACATATAAAAGACTAATTTTTAGTGACAATTTATTAGGCAATCAATATTACAGGGAACCTAGCAGGTTGTCCAAATTAATCTGATTAATGTTAGAACAGTTCTTTAGGTCTTTGATTAGCAAAATAACATGTGGGTGATAAAAGCAATAAAGCAGGACAATCACATAGTATGCATAGAATAATCAGGCAAACATATAATAATATATAAAAAATAAATAAAAAGAAAGAAAAAGGTTTAGAATATACAGTAGAATGATTTTATATTAAAGATCTACATCAGGAAAGAAAACAGTTAGTAACTTCAATATAAAAATAGAGAATTTATTCAAGGACCCTCAGGATTATACCGTGGCTTGGGTCTGAGAGATTGACAACCTTCGGGACGAGCAATCGTGAAGCCTGAAAATCTGAATGTATGAAAGTATGTAGATCGAATGTATTTGTGTTTGAAAGTACGAATTTTGTAGCGAAGTTTTGTAGTTTGTAGAGAGGTTCGTAATATATTCGTCGATTTCGAAGTGTGTTAATGTGAAAAATCCGTCCTGAAATCTGTACGGAAATCAGGCCTATTTATAGAGAAAACGACACTGCGCCTCACGCGCCAGCTGCGCCTGGCGCAGCTGACGTGGCAACCACATGACGCGACATGACCAGTAAAAAGCGTACACGTGGTACGCGCTTTTGACAAAGAAAAGAAAGAAAATCCGCGTCTCAAGCAGAGAACTGCGCTTGACGCAGGACTTTACATGAAACAGAAGTCTACGTGGCAGTTCTGGTGCACTTAGCAAAGGCTGTGCGCTAGGCGCGGCTTACGTGGAATCCCACGTGTTAGGACACGTGCGCTCGGCGCAGGCAGCTGCGCTCAGCGCAGAGCTTGTTTTTGACACGTTTTGACAGTTTTTTGATAAAAACGCGTTCTAAAAGATTTTCTTTTATCTTTAAACTACGGATATCTGATTTTACGGGATAAAATCTGATTTTGACTTATAAAAAATATCTTTTGAAAATATTTATTTATTAAAATAAATCAATTAATTATTGTTAAACAATTAATTAGGCTTTTCAAAGAATTGGGCTCAAAATACAATTAATTATCATAAATAATTAATTGGGCTTTAAAATAGGACTTTAACACTTTTCGAAATGGTTTTGAATTACTTTTCAGACTGCTCTGCCCTTGGGTCGGACCAATTAAGACCGCGGTATGTTTCATCATCGGATCCTTAAATGGGGAGACACATTTATGTGTCTACACTAATTCATCACTTGATTTTCCTATAAATACCCCCCTTTTATTTTCATTAAGGACCAACAACTTCTCACTCACAATAATTTCACAGAACAATTTCACTTAACTCTACTACTCTCCTCCTCCTTAATTTCTCCATCTAAGCAAAAGTTATAATTAGTAAGTAAAGAAGTTCATCAAAAGAAAAACACAAAAAAAAAGTTTAAGTTAGTAATTAAGTGGATTTAGAAACTCACGTAGAAATTAAGAAAATCACAAAAAAAAAAGGTAGAAAACTTTGCAAAAGGAAGTGCATCATTAGGCTAGCAAGGTAAAGTTGAAGTTCTTATTTTTTTATTATCTTCTTAATCACATACTAACTTTCTCTTTGTTTTCTTCTTATCATTTTTTTAATTTTTGGAGTGATTTGGGTATGTGGAAGTCCTAATAGGTTCCCAACCTTAAATCACCCCACCTAGAATAGTCAACTCTAATAGGGAGACTCTTAGGAAATAATGTGTTTATGTGATTTTTCTTAATCAAGTTGTTATTCATCACCAAAAACATGTTTTCATAAAAAAAATTCAAATAGAGTTGTGCACAAACATCTCCATAAAAAGAAAATGTGATGCTGTAATTTTAGTCAGTTTTAGTTTTGTACTTCATTTCATTTTTCGTCTGTATTAACTAAATAGTTTATAGGATGTGATATTTTTCCTATGAAGTTCAAGATGTTTTCAGAAACTGGGCTTTAGAATTTCTACAAAACGAATTTTGTACAGCTAAATAAAAATCATACAACTTCATTGTGCAAAACTGATTTTATCCAGTACCACATAAGCTTGTTGTTTATGCCAAAAATCGCACAAGGGACGATTATTGGTTGGGACATCGATAACTAGACTAAGACAAGAAAATTAAAAGAATGAAAATAAAAAGAGAGAAGACGCACAAAATGGTGACGCGGAAAACCCCGATGAAGGTGGGTAAAAACCACTGGTGGATATGAGACCAGCAATCTACTATGATTCGGGCGTTAAAGCCATAGTAATTACAAGTACATTGTTGAGCCACGTATGCTTGATTGCTACTGAAATAAAAGATTTGACATAAGAGAATACAAATAATGATACATGGAGGGACGCTTATAGTACCAAGATACTTGGATGGTCGGCTGATTCCCATGTAGACCCATGGTTGCTCCTTGTATATGTTGCAGGCTCGAGATATAGTAGTTGCTTTTGGTAGAATTAGATCAGTAGGTACCTGGATCATGCGGTATGATATCCACTGTTGTATGAGTATTTTGTAAGAATAAATATGGTAGTTTTTTCTTAGGCCTTTTGTGGGATGTATATGTGGGCTATTGTATATAAGAAAGTTGGCAAAGATTATGTGCATATATCTCTTTTACGTAGCCGGTGTTTTATAGGAAAGCATATGGTGTTTTTATATAGTAGAAGTAGAATGGTAGTGGAGGAATAAATGGGTATTATGGAGGATATTGTTCCCCTTTTATAGCATGAAGTTACTCCCTTGATTTGCTCTAACTTTCTTCATAACATTCTCTAACTGACCGGACCTTGGCTTCCAAGCATCCATTTTCCACATGTGCCTTTTGACTTGGCTAAGTAAGTGGGATGACTATCCCATAACAATAGGAATCACCTTGACTTGGTATTGTTTGCTTGTAACCAGTACCATGATTCTAGGAACTTCTTGTATTACCTCTTGTAAAATTTGACCATAACAGTTAGCCCCCATTTTCCTAATTGAAGCATGCCGGAGATTAGGAAAATAAACTTCATGTTTGACTTCATGTCTACAGTTCTTCTCGCATCCATTGCTAGCGACGTGACCAATAGAGAATCTCGGAATGAATACATAGAACGAAGTCAAATCGTATGTAATTTAACATATCGTAGGAGATATCTGGCGACATGGCCACTTAAGATGTCGTAGAAAGAATTCTGGCGACATGGCCACTTAAGATGTCGTAGAAAGAATTATGGCGACATGGCCACTCAAGATGTCGTAGAAAGAATTCTGGCGATATGGCCACTTAAGACAATGTCGTAGAAAAAATTCTGGCGACATGGCCACTTAAGACGATGTCGTAGAAAAAATTCTGGCGTCAAAGCCTTCAGAATGTCTTAGTATAACGTTAGCCATTCTGTTGTAATCATTAAGGTTCTTTTCAGGCTGCCTTATAATTGATGTCGCCTTGATTTGTCATGATGCAGATGCTATGTCATAGGTTACACATTTTAAATAAAACATTTATGCATGTCTTCGTAGATGTGGACGCTTTGTGTGTTTGAACATATGCATACATTAGCTCAGGATGCAATAGCTTAAGCCAACAAATGAAATAATCATAGGTGCATCTGTTGATACACAATGTTAAACTCAAATGTCTTACTAGGTGCTTTAGTGAATTTAGGTGTAAATACCTTTGCATGTCGGTATGTCATCATAGCAGACTTATGTCATCTAATGTTACTTAGCCAATGCATTATCCATTGTTACGAAACTTCATTTACATTGAAACACAGATGTCATGACATATAAATTATTTCACCATCGAAATATATAATGTGTGTCTAAATGCGTCTATGCATGTCTATATGTGTCGTTTAGGCGTCATGTGTAAATAATATGTGTGGTGTGAACATATGTATATTTTTACCTCATGATGTAATGTTTAAACATGATAAATGAAGTGATCTCTAATGTGTCTGCCGATATCTGGCGTTAAACTGTATGTGCTTAGTAGATGCATGTGAAAAACAAAAAATGAGTACCTTTGTTATGTCGTCATAGCTAATAGTTCATGTGAAATGATGTCATGTGATGCTATTGACTCGATGCACATTCTATGCTTTGGGAACTCGTGTAATCCACGTTTGTGACATCATGGTTGGTCCCTATGTCATTCTGGTGCTTAGCGATTATCATCACGTCCTCTGGTGGCAGGCATTGTATCGTGTATAGATTTGTGTCGCATCGTCTTCTAACTAGCGTCGCGTCGTCTTCTAACTAGCGTCGCGTCGTCTTCTGACTAGCGTCTCGTCGTCTGGAGGCAAGCGTCGTGTCGTTTCAAGACAAGCGTCGCGTCGTCTTTTGACAATTGTCATGTCGTCGATCTGGTGATAGGCGTCACGTCGTTTGGAGACAAGCGTCACGTCGTCTGGAGACAGGCGTCACGTCGTCTGGAGACAAGCGTCACGTCATTAATTCTTCGAAAGAAAGGGTATAACAACGAATGTTCTTGTGATAACCAAGTTAGTAGTGCTTGTGAGGACCAATATAAACATGTGTAATAGATAAGAAGCACAACGAATCGTTCAAACATTAGCAACAAATAATTCATAAGGGATCAATAATACGAGTAATAATTGCATAATTAGAAATTGTTTAAGTGTCGTTATGATGAGTTGTAGTAGCGTCGGTGACTGGTCATGGAATACCGATGATTTGTTCTCGTCGTAGCGCCTCAGTTGTTGACTCTATGCTGTCGTCCCCTAAGACTTGTAATATTTGAGATTCTATGTCATTTACCATCATCTAATATATGGCCTCGCTTGCCTTTAACATACTCGTTGTCTACTGCTCTTGGTGACGACGAAAGCTGGTTTTGGTGATGAATGTCTTATATAGTGTCGAACAACTGATGTTTGGCGTTTGGAGTCAATGGACAAGGGTACTTCTCAAGAATCAGAATTTGGTCAATGTCATTGCTACATGATTGATCTGCAAAACTAGTTGTAAATGCAATGGCTCTTTGGAGGCGTAAGTAAAAGTATTTTCAGAAAAATGATAGAAATTTATGTAATTCAAACAAAAGATAGTCAAGACCATCGACACACATGTAAGGGATGAAGAGAATCATTAGGATGTAAAAAACAGAGATGAACAATTGCAAAGAATAAAGTGAAACAAATGAAATCAACAATGAAGAAGGAATGAAATTACTTGAAGATTGAGTGACTTTAGGATCGAGTACTCATTGATGATGTTTTGATACCCGTATGGATCGTCACAGTCCTAAGTGTTGGTGTCAAGTCCATTCGTCAACTGATTTTTGTCATCACTGTCGTGACCATAGCATCGCTGTCATTGAACTTGTCATCATTGTCGTGACGACGATCGTAAGTGTCGCCATCATTGTGTCAGACGGTTTTCAATCTACATTTTGGCGTTAGCTTTGAATGTCTTATTATTTGTAAACTTAAAAACATTTCAAGCAATCCTGGTGAAGGGATTAAGAATTGCAGTTGACGTTAGTTCAAGCAAATAATAGTAACCTCTTTGCCACTTCCCAACACAGAAGAGTTGTCATTGAGTTAATAAATAAAACAAGAGTAAATGCTAGTGTAGTTACGTTATAGTCAAGTGTGACGGATAATTTAATGTACTAAGTCTTCGTCCCATTCGTCTGAACCATAGCATAGAAAACAATAAACTGAAAAAGTTTTGTAGCATACCTATGTGGCATCGACAATGATCACAATTTGCAACTTACTTGACGATGTTAATGGCAAAAGACGTTTTAATGTCAGACTTTGTCACGCTAGTGTCAGCCCCCAATGTGGTCTTTGACTAACATTGCACCTGTACTCAAATTCTATAAGCATAATTGGTAATCACTTCCGAAGTCATGACAAAAAATATCATAAGTTACAATCTAAAAGTCACAATAATTAAATCATACTATCATGTCCCCCTGTGGCGACTTTAGGACAAAACAAAGGTCTTCACATATCGAACTTGGTTTTGGACTGAAGTTAGCCACAAAATTAGATGAAGCTTATGACTTTAGGATTGTCCTTGGGCAGTAACTGACAGTGTAGAACCTTGATGCTATAATCTATTCTCCATTCATCCTGACAAACTTGTGTTATCTCAAAACAAACAGATTGATGTAGTTAGTCATGTCCGGATCCGGAACATATTAAATTGATACCCTGATGTTAAATTGTAGTTTACCAAAGCAAATGTAAGTAACCTTAAAGAGAATTACCTTATTGTTACGCCAAGTAAAAAGAACTTACTAATGTGTCGCACGGGTGACGGCCATTACTAAGAAGATGTTTTTGGTTCAAGACTAGCATTAAGATGACGCCATGGAATGATGACCGATAGGAAGGTGACATTGTTGCTGAGTCGGTGTCAAATTGCTTATGACGACCACTTTCACTTGTCCCCCTGTGGCGACTTTAGGACAACTGCAAATTCTTTTTCGTTCTTTAGTAGATCGCAGCCATCTATCATTATGATCTCCATCTGTAATCTTAGCTTATCTTGAAAAATCACTCGGAATGGAGGTTAGTCATCACCAAAATTGGGTGATTTATAAGCTTCGTTATAATATTGAATTAACGTCGTAAACTCTCCGTCATAAACTTAACACATAGAAGCATTCATTTACTTTAATTTGTATATGAAATACTTAGTGTGGGCGCCAAATTGTTTATGCCAAAAATCGCACAAGGGACGATTATTGGTTGGGACATCGATAACTAGACTAACACAAGAAAATTAAAAGGATGAAAATAAAAAGAGAGAAGACACACAAAATGGTGACGCGGAAAACTCCGATGAAGGTGGGTAAAAACCGCTGGTGGATATGAGACCACCAATCTACTATGATTCGGGCATTAAAGCCATAGTAATTACAAGTACATTGTTGAGCCACGTATGCTTGATTGCTACTGAAATAAAAGATTTGACATAAGAGAATACAAATAATGATACATGGAGGACGCTTGTAGTACCAAGATACATGGATGGTCGGCTGATTTCCATGTAGACCCATGGTTGCTCCTTGTATATGTTGCAGGCTCGAGATATAGTAGTTGCTTTTGGTAGAATTAGATCAGTAGATACCTGGATCATGCGGTATGATATCCACTGTTGTATGAGTATTTTATAAGAATAAATATGGTAGTTTTTTCTTAGGCCTTTTGTGAGATGTATATGTGGGCTATTGTATATAAGAAAGTTGGCAAAGATTATGTGCCTATATCTCTTTTACGTAGCCGGTGTTTTATAGGAAAGCATATGGTATTTTTATATAGTAGAAGTAGAATGGTAGTGGAGGAATAGATGGGTATTATGGAGGATATTGTTCCCCTTTTATAGCATGAAGTTACTCCCTTGATTTGCTCTAACTTTCTTCATAACATTCTCTAACTGACCGGACCTTGGCTTCCAAGCATCCATTTTCCACATGTGCCTTTTGACTTGGCTAAGTAAGTGGGATGACTATCCCATAACAATAGGAATCACCTTGACTTGGTATTGTTTGCTTGTAACCACTTCCATGATTCTAGGAACTTCTTGTATTACCTCTTGTGAAATTTGACCATAACACTTGTCTTGGTGATAAAGTTTAAAATGAAATCATTTAGACAAAACTAAAAATATCAAGTTTAAAGTAGACATCAGTAGCTTTCCAAAAACGTAAAAATAATGTTCATATGAATTGTATACAATTTTATATCATTTTTACAAAATCACTAAATTCCATAACACTGATTTTCTCTTCAGTAAAGAAAATGAATAAAAATGGTCTTAAAAATGTCCAATTCAAGTGAAAATTTTCAGTCTAGTCTTTCAAAGTGTCTAAAATGTTCATACCAAAATTTACTTCAAAATAAGTTCAGCAAGTTGGATTTAAAAGAACAAATTGGATAAAGGTCCTGTTTTGACCAGTTTTGGCATACAATTCACCATAATTCGAGTATTCACTAAAAGCTTATGAAATTTTGACATAACATAAATAACTTACTGACCTATCTATAGGTGTATCACATGCTCAATTTTATTCTTTCTACAGAAAGTTGTGAGTTTTATAATTCAGTACAAGGACAAAAGTGCAATCTGAAAAATGAAATAAAGTGATTAACTCAAGTTTCATAAAAAATGTTTTCTTTTCATACGAAAATGTTAATTAAAAATCATGAAATTTTAAGTTTCTCTTAGAATGATTCACTTTTATAATGTAAATAAAAATCAATAAAAATTGTCATAAAAAATCAAAATCAAAGAGGTTAATTAATCTCGAATTTTTCACAAATTCACAAATAAACATGAATTCCAAAGCCCATTCAAGAGGATGAGGATCAAGGAGCATCATGGTGAAGATCAAGATTGAAGATTTGTATAGATCATAGATTTTGTTTATTTTGTTGTAAAAATAATTAAAAAAGTAAATAGTTATTACATCACTCAATTAATAAAAAAAATATGGAGATGTTTATGCATAATTTTCATAAATGATTCCACGACTCTTTTTTAAATAAAATGAGCAACCAATGTTACAAATATTACATGTTGGGCCCAATATATCATAGTATATGAATTGAATGACCCAATCTCAATTAAGAGGAAAAATTGCAAATCTAACTAAGTTAAATTGTATGATCATGATCCATCTTACATTTTAAAAAATTGTTCTCCATAATCTTCAAATGGATCAATTATATAATTTGACATAATTAGATTGGTAATTATGATCTCCGAATTGATTTTAGGCCGTTTTACGTGTCTCATTTTAAATGGCCAAATTCCAATTAGCCAAACACAATCTCCAAATTTTATCTCAAATTGATCATTTTTCTCAAAATGACTTAATAATCTTCAATTAAAATTATTTCTCAAAAAGCCTTCAATTAGGAAGCAAACCTCTTTTCCTAAGACCTCTTGAAAATTATAAACGTGATCACTAATTGAAGTGATTATTTCAATCCTAAAATTTAATCACTAAGTAGGGTGATTATTTTCCTCCTAAGTATAATCACTAATTACGGTGATTGTCTTAAACTTTGGTTAATCATTAATTAGGGTAATTAGCTTAATCTTTCATCATATTTAATCACTAATTAAGGTGATTATTCTAACCTTCCTTTTAATCGCTAATTAAGGTGATTAATTTAATCTTTCATATTTAATCACTAATTAGAGTGATTATCTTAAACCCTAATAATCGTTAATTTTGGCGATTATTTTTCCTCATTTAATCACTAATTAGAGTGATTATCTTAAACCTTAATAATCGTTAATTAGGGAGATTATTTTTCTCATTCAATCAATAATTACAGTGATTACTTCCTAACCTTCATTGTTAATCACTAATCAAGGTGATTATCTTTCCTCTTAAGTTTAGTCACTAATTAGGATGATTATCTTAATCTCCAATTCTAATCACTAATTAAGGTGATTATCTTGATCCTTCCTCACATTTAATTACTAATTAAAGTGATTATCTTAACCTCATTTCAATCACTAATTGGAGTGATTACCTTATTCCTAATAGATTTGTTTAATTCAAAAGGTGATTATCCCGCAATGATTGGTACGTAGTGCAACTTCAGTGCTCAAACCTACCATGTACAAATGATATATTGGTCCTAAATAAAAATGGTTGATGTGTATATGTGCAAACTATGTGATTTTCTTTCTTTTTAATAGCCATGATTACTTTAAAATGGAAAATAACACATATAGTAAGAGCCCGTTCTGTAGAGCGGAAGAGGAGACGATTTCCAGACGTTCGTACCTCTTAACCTAAACCCCCGAACCCTATCTCATGGTATGAAAGACCAATTTTTAAAAATAAAGCCTTATCTATATGAAGTCATCATCGTTTTAAATGATATTTCTTAAAATTGATTTTAAAATGATTTATTAAATAAATATGTCCCTATTCAGATATTAATAGGGTGGCGACTTCAAAGTTTTCTAAAACTCATAGTCCAATGAGAGACTTTTGTCGGATTCATACCGTTAATTAAGACAGTCAAAAATCGGATACCGCAGAACCATCAGTATCTGGTTCCCCCTCAGACAAGTCCTCATTATTCTCTTCTCTTTCTAGATTAGGTCCTCCACCATCAGCATTTGGTGGATCAGTAGGTAAACATGTCTCCTCTTCTGGATCCCGAGAGGAACCAGCTGGTTGTTGCCCTGTAAAGTCAAGCATCCCAATGGTATCTTCTTGTTCCAGCTGTGCAATCTCAGAAGACATATTAAACTCATCAAAAATCACATGACACTTTCCTCAACACACTAGGTCCTCCTATTGAACACCTTGTATGCTTTACTATGAGGACACTATCCAAGAAAGATTGCCTCATCACTCCTAGGGTCGAACTTATCAAGCTGGTTATTCCTATTATTGTGCATAAAACACTTACATCCAAAGATATGAAAGTGTGCAATATTGGGCTTTCTACCCTTTAGGAGTTCATATGGGGTCTTATTCAATTTAAGTCTAATGAGAGCACGATTCAAGATATAGCATGCAGTGTTCACAGCTTCTCCCCAAAAACTCTTAGGTAGACCACTTTCAATAAGCATCGTCCTCGCTATCTCCTCTAGAGTTCTATTCTTTCTTTCCATAACACCATTTTGTTGAGGTGTTTTCTAGGGGCAGAGAAGTTGTGACTCACTCCATGCTCTCTACAAAAATCAATGAAACTTGAACTATCAAACTCAAAACCATGGTCAGATCTTATCGCAACCAGCTGATGATTTAGTTGGTTATGTACCTGTTTCACTAAGGCAACAAAGTCATTAAACATTTCATCTTTTGAGTGCAAAAAGATAACCCATGTAAACCTTGAAAAATCATCAACCATAATTACAAACAAATCTATGACCATTTCTACTTTGTACACGCATGGGACCACATAAATCAATATGTACATGTTCGAAAGGTCTGCTGGTACTCATGACACTTTTTGGTTTGAAAGAGGATTTACATGTTTCCCCTTGGCAATTCTGAACAAATTTTATCAATCTCATACTTGATGTTTGGAAGTCCAATCACTAAGTCACGAGACCTAAGTTTATTCAAAAGTGTCAAGCTAGCATGTCCAAACCTCTTATGCCAAGCCCATTGAATTGACTCGAAAACAGCTCTCAAACAGATGGACTTGTTCTCAGGAATTTCATCCAGTAAGGTGAGGTAGATATCATCTTTCCTGGTTTCCTTGCAAACAAGTTCACCAGTTTGTGAATTAACTATGTGACAAAGGTCAACTTGAAACTCAACTCGATTTCCTTTATCACATAATTGAGAAATGCTCAAAAGATTATGTTGCAAGCCATCAACATAATACACATCATTAATAGCTTGTGAAAATGACTTATCAACTTTACCTCAGCCAACAATAGATCCCTTACTGTTGTCTCCAAAGGTAACACTTCCACCATCATAGGCTGTGAGTGAGAGAAATGGCTTCTTATCCCCGGACATGTGTCTTGAGCAACCACTGTCCAAATACCGAAAGGTACTACCTCTCACTTTAGCCTCCAAGAAACAATCAAACATTAGATTGAGGAACCCAAACTTTCTTAGGTCCCTTTCCACAAACAGTTGACTCTAGCTGGTCCTTCCTCACCCATACCTGCTTAACATGTTTGTTGTTTCTTTCAACACTTTTCTTCCTAGCTGGACAATTAAAGATCTTATGTCCATTCATACCACAATGATAGCATACATACATGTCCTTCGCAAGAACATACTTACCTCTTTTGAATTTCTCGATCCAAGTGGTTCCCCTGGGGTACCAGTTGGTCTCGGTTCTCATTCTGGAATAACCAAGACCAGTTGTACCGTTGTTACCTTCCATGTAAGTGAGATGGTTCAACGTATTCTTTGCAGATAAGTGTTTGTCTACGTACCTTTGACTGTTTTGAAGCTCTTTGTCTTTGGTTTCAAGAACTCTCATTAGAAAAACATTTTTCTCATCTATAACTTTGAAATCTCTTTTGATTTTCTCAAGATCAAACTCGAGTTTTGAAATTAATGAGTCATTTGGCAAGTTGACAACCACTTTCTACTTACCCTTATTCAATTGATTGATTTCGGCATACAAATCACATATTTTACCTTCATACTCATCAATCATCTTACTAACTTCAGCACAAAGACCTGCGGGGGAAACAGTTAGCTGGGCAGTCTTAAGTATGACAAACTCTCTATGCAATTCCTCCGCATCGTCAACCAAGAGGCTAAAATCATGCAATAAATTAGACTTGCTTAGAGTGTTTGCTTTACTCATAATAGCCATAAAATTTGGGGGATTATCGGAGTTAAACAACTCATGTGCAGGGGGAACAGTTAAATTTTCTTCACTATCACTAGGATCATCCACATCCTTTTCTAACAAAGAAGATTTAGATCTTTCCAACTCGACCTTGCACTTGTCAAGTGCAACTTCAAGTTCAGCTACTTGATCCTTTAACTCGAGACACACTTGCTCTAAGTGATCACAACTAGCAATAGCAATATCACATTCATTTTTTTTTTCCTTTAACTCGCGTTTGCCAGTTATGTAAGCTTCACTTAGTTTAAGACATTCATATAACAAAGAATCAATATATTCAAGCATATTATCTCTATCATAATGATATATATCTTCACAAATTTGTTCCAAATTTACCTTGTGTTCACTAAGTACATCTTTCTTTGCCATAAGACAGAAGTTTGATGTATTGTTCCCCTTTTCGGTTCTATCAACTATGTTGTTTCCTCCTAGCTAGATCCATAATAGCAGTCATGCAAGTTCCATGATTAGGTGACTCTTCATCATCTTCTGATCTAGAATCGGAGACACCCCACATAACTGCTATCATAACTTTCTTGAACGTTTTCTTATCATTGCTCTTAGACAGCTTGTCCTTCCACTTTGGACAGTCACAAATGATGTGACCAATATCTCCACACTTGAAACAACCTACACTTGACGGGTTAGTTTTCTTAAAATTCTTACCTTTGAAATTCTTACGTTGATCTCTGAAATGCCTCTCAAAATGCTTAGCGATCATAGTTATATCATCTTCTTCTTCTTCAACTGTTCCCTTCAAGGCAACACCTCTGACTGGTCCCTTGTCACTCTTAGACTCAACCAGCATTTCATGAGTCATGATGGAACCAATCAGCTGTTCTAGACTCAGTGATGTGACATCTTTTGCTTCATAGATAGCTGTTACCTTAGCCGTCCATACATCTGTCAAACTTCTCAACATTTTTCTAACCAAATCTTCGTTAGAAAAACTTTTACTAAGATATTTTAAATCATTTACAATAGTCATAAATCTACCAAAGCAATCATTTATTTTTTCATCTTTATTCATGTTAAAAGCTTCGTATTTAGACATAAGTAAATCGATTTTGGACCTTTTTACCTCGCTGGTTCCCTCATAGGCAAGTTCAAGGGTATCCCATATCTCTTTAGCGGAGACACAAGCAGAGATTCTATTTGTCTCATTTTCTCCAATAGCCTGTTCCAATATGGACATGGCTTTGGCATTCTTCTCCAACTTCTTGTAATCAGTAGAAGTGTATTCATTTTCCTTCTTCGTTCCTGAGGAACCATTAACCTCCTTGGTAATCTCTAATGGTCCGTTCTTGACAACTAACCAACATTCGTAGTCAATGTCAATGATGATGTTCTTCAATCTATTCTTCCACCAAGCATAATTTTTCCCATTGAATTAATCTAGGAGTCTTGTTGTCGTATCCCACAGCATTCATTTCTTGAGTACTCATGATCTACTTCTGTAGGTGTTACCCTATTAAGAAGATCCAGCTCTGATACCAATTGAAGGTTTGCAATGTACTCAAGGGGGGGTGAATTGAGTACTTAAACGATTTGGTGACGAATTCAAATTCTTTCGAGTTAAGGGAGAACCAATTAAGCTGGTTCCTGACAACGGAAACACTAGAACTTGAAAGCAGTAATGAACACACCAAATTTTACGAGGTTCAGTCAAACAAGGGCCCCTATGTCCTCCTATGCTACTTTTCTTATTAATCAACTCTGAAAAACAAGAATACTCTCGCACTCTCATCTTTCCCTTACTCCAGGGAAACAACACCCCACACTAACTCTAGTGTGCTACTTCGCACTTGACTTCACAAGCACTCGCGAATGAACTCACAAACGCTACCCAATCCCTAACCCCTTTGTTAGAGATTCAATACCATCAGTTTTTCTTAATTCACGCTTTCTTACAAAGCAAAAAAAGAGTAATATGAAGCTCTATGAGATGCGTACTCTATTTTAGGAAACTGTTTAGTTGTTCTCTTTGTGAAGTCTCTCAAAAATACTCAATAAAATTTGGGAGAGCATCAAAGGTGAAGGAGAATTATGCTTCAGTATTTATAG
Source organism: Beta corolliflora (assembly GCA_947648045.1). NCBI lineage: Eukaryota > Viridiplantae > Streptophyta > Magnoliopsida > Caryophyllales > Amaranthaceae > Beta > Beta corolliflora. Next base: position 125,055 of record CANSZD010001229.1, read on the forward strand.
ACCTAAGTTTAAAAACCTTTGAGCGTGTCCTAACTCAAGATATCAAATATATGATAATCCAAGATATACACGCTTTAAGGCAAGTAAATACTGAACTATAATTCTAAAGGCTGGCAAACATTTATTATGGGAAGTATTTGAGAAAATATTTATTCAAAAATCTTTTCTAAAACAGCCAGCTCAATCACCCAGTTACTGGTACCCAGACCTGTTACCCTACTTAGTAGTATTCTGAATATGTAACCAACTAGTTCCATATTCAAAACCCTATTGTTTCATACTTAAGAACAACACAAACAATTCCACTAGAAATATCATACACAAATTTTACATGAAGACCTAAGATGAATCATTTAAAGAATCCTAAACTATCTTCATGTACTTCAATCTTTGAAGCTTCCATTGAATCAACAATGAAGAACTTTGTCTTTTCTTCGAATAACTTCGAGAGGGCTCCTTAGCTTCAAGTCTTGGAATAACCTGTTTGCTACACAAGAACACATCATAGCTAGCAAATATTCTTTTGACTGTTTCATTTAAAAAGTCAGGAACAGTTGGATACTCAGTTGTTTCCTAACAGCCTAGAACCACCTGTAATAACAACTGTTTCGTGCAGCTGCTTGTCATCATTCAAAACTTAGGGGACTCAACAAATAGCCTTTTGCTTTCTCATAATACCAAGGTGTTTCTTATTAATATTGTCCTTACGGCTATGACTTCAAATGTTCTCTCTAAAATGGAAATTCCGATTGCTTCTTCCTCAAAAATTGACTCGCTAGTACATTCATGGGTTTCTTTGGGCCAACAATGCTAGAAAGGGTTTGATGTGGGTTAAGAGGAAAATTGTTACTTTCCCTAAAGATTTAGGTGGACTTGGTATTCTCTCTACAACTTTGTTAAATCATACTTTGCTTATGAAATAAGTTTGGAGTTTTTCTAAATACCCTAGTCTACTTCTCTCAAGAGTTTGTACTACTCCAAAGGATGTCTGGCTTCGTAAGGGTAAGGTTGTTATGCCTAACATGATGTCGTCCTTCTCTTGGGGTAGACGAAGTCTACAAAAAGCAGAATTTTTACTATACAAGAGCTTTGCTTGGAAGTTTGGTAATGGTAATTCCATTAGGGCAATGTCTGATAGATGGGTTGAGGGAAACATTCCTTCCTTCAAATCTCATATTACTTTGAGGGAAGCACAGCATATTAGAAGTAGTGATCTTATTGACTCCCCTAATCAAGTTTGGAAAAGCGCTTTGATTAGGAATTCGTTTGAGTTTGAGGATGCTCAAACAATCATATCTATGGAGCTGCCTAACTCTAATCAGGATGACTTCATTACTGGGCGGGTCATGATTGGGGTAACTTTACTATGAAAATGGCATATACTTTTATTTGTTCTTTGCAGCATAATGTTTCCTGGACTGGTAATGGCACGCACGATTCAAATGTTTTCAAAGTTCTCTGGCACCTTTCCATCTTTCCTAAATGGAAGTCATTTACTTGGAGACTACTCAAGGATAGTTTAGCAACGAGGCATAATTTGCATAGGAGAGGTATCCCTATTAATCCTAAGTGTGATTTGTGTTCGAACCAAAATGAATCATTGTTCAATTTGTTTTTCAGTTGCCCTTTGGCAATGTCAATGTGGACTTCGTATGATATCCTTGTCCAAACAATTCAAAATGATCCTAATAGTCCTGTGGAAGGGATTGGTAATCATATCGTACTTTTTTATGGCGAGGATGGGAATAACAGTATTCAACTCCAAAACTTTATTATAATTCTCTGGTGTTTACGGCTTTATTGAAACAATCAGGTCTTCCAAAAATGATTATCCAGATCCTGTTGTGTTCAACAAATGATTCAGGCATGCCTACATGACCTTTCCAACTTGCGTGAGCATGGCCAATGCCGAGAACTTCAATGTCTGCACCCTCCTGAGGATGCTCTCCAGACTCCAATATCCTCCGGGCTTCTATTCGGCTAATATTGGTCGTATTTCAAGTGGTCTCTCTCATCGTACCATTCAATTTGATGGAGCTTGGGATAAGAAAACAAATTATATGGGCATGGGCTAGTACCTAAACTATCATATGGGTGATCTTCATAGTACTGTTAGGAGCAAAGGTGGAGGAAGCTTTTAGAAGGTAGGCTCTACTATCCAGGCAGAAGCTCTTACTTGCCTTAAAACGATGCAATGGGCTAAGGAGCATCACCTCACCCATATTACACTTTTTACATATTCTACTAACCTAGTAACCTTTTTACAGGGACAAATTTTAGTTGCCATTAATCTTATTTATTTGGAGTATTTCACAGATTCTGAAACTGGCTAAGGAATTTGAATGGTGTATGGTGGTCAAAGTTGCTAGGATGGATGTGAATCAAGATCATATTATTGCCAAGCGGTGTGTAGAACCTATATCTAGCGTTATTCTGTAGTTTTTAATTTACTGTTATTTTTTCTTTGATTTTATCTCTATCAGGAAAAAAAAGCCTTGTCTGATTTATAACTTATAAGTCAGAAGTTGTTACTAACACATAAGTGATAAACTAATAATTGATAATCTTGTGTTCATGTAACAGGTTGGGTAAAAATGGATCACTGGTAGCAATACGCTGGGTTAAATAGGTCATACATTATATTCAGTCAGGTCAAATTGGGTCACTAGTAGTAACAGGTCAAGTCAAACAGGTCGCGAATTGTAATATGTGAGGTCATGTCAGTTAAATCTCAACTTAAATCAATTTCAAATTGTTATTAATCGCATGTCAGGTTTGATCAGGTTATAATCCTACCACTAGTCCACGGATGATTTCATGAATATTTTCGGAATAATAATTACCTCCTCTGTAACAAAATAGATGTTACAATTTCCATGTTAGACTGTAACAAAATTGATGTTACACTTTTTTTTCTTTCCTATTTTAGTAAGTTTAAATTGCTGAAATTACAAGACTACCCTTACTAAATAAATTTAGCCATACTTAATAAAACTAACTTATGTATACTTAACCATGAATCAAATCACTAATAACAACCCATCTCTTTTTCCCCCACCACTCACCACCTCTTTCTCTCACCTCACCTCACCTCACCTCACCTTTCCCTCTCCTCACCCCACCCACCTTTCTCACTCCTCACCCCACTCCGACCTACCTTTCTCACTCATCACCCTACCCCGACCGACCTTCTTTCTCCTCACCCAACAACCACAAGCATCCACCTTTCTCACTCCCTCACCCCACCCCGACCGACCTTCTTACTCCTCACCCCACGTCGACCCACCTTCTCTCTCCTCACCCAACAACCACAAGCATCCACGAGCATCCACCAACACCCACGAGCGACCGATCTTCCAACCCACGAGCCACCGATCTTCGAAATTCGCCACCAATTCCAAGCACCGCCACCAACAACCAACTACCAATCTTCGCCTGCACCTTCACCAAGCACCGCCTTCGCCTTTGCCTTCAACTTCAACCTTCGCCTTCGTTTGATTTTCTTCTTCTTCTTCGCCCGATCTTCTTCTCGCCTGGTGGTTGATGTTTGGTGGTGATTAGGGAGTAGGTTTGGGTGTGTCGGTGGTTGTTGATTGGTGTTTGGTGGTGACTAGGGGGTGGGTTTAGATGTGTCGGTGGTTGTTGATTGGTGTTTAGTGGTGATTAAGGGGTGGTTTTGGTGGTGTCGGTGGTATGGGGTTGTTGATATGGTGTTTGGTGGTGATTAGGGGATGGGTTAGGGTACTGCGTCGGGTATGTGGCCATGTGGGTGATGTCGGTCTTTGCTACGGGTATGTTGGCGCCTGCGGTGGTCTTTTTTGCGGTGGTAGCGGTGGTTGTTTGATGCTAGTGGTGGCTATTTAGTGGGGGTAGTGCTGGTTTCTAGAGTGGTGGTGGTGGTGCTTTTTCCCACCCCTTGACCCCAATTCCTCTTTCATAATTTTTTTTTTTTTTTTGAAAGAGAAATTTCATTAATTGAAGGTCAAACGGCATCTACAATAGGTATTAAAGAAAAACAAGATACAATTAAACAAGACTAAATCAAATTCGTCTTCGAAGAAACTACAATGAACCCGATCGAGCAATACAATGTGTGACCCCCTTGTATTCTTTGAATCAAGCAGCTATTGATGAGGAAGTCTATCATTCTGATATAGTTTGGGAAGAACATTCTTGATCGAGTCAGGTTGACCGCATTCGAGATTCCAATACCTTCATGTTGAGTCTCGAACTTCAACCAATGAGAAGAATTTCTCATACCTAAAAACAAAAGAACCATACTCACAACTCCCATAGAGGAGAAGGAGATTTCCAAAACAGAAACTAAAAACCCCATAACAGGGTTTGAGAAAATCTCATAAAGATAGACTAATTTATTAAACAAAATAAGAAAATGAATTAAAAACTGAAAATAAAAGGGGAAAAGGGGCTTACGGAGGAAGTATAAAAAAGGGGTAGGGGAGGTTAGGGTTTGAGAAAGAGAAAAAGAGAGGGGGTTTGATTGTGACTTCGTATGTGTGTTAACTATTTCTTTCATAATTAATTTAATTACATATCCTCTTGCCCAATTAATCTCTCACTAAGAAATTTTGCCTCGAAAAACATTTTCTAAAAAATGTAACATCTATTTTGTTACGGAGGAAGTATATACATTCTTTACAAGCCCATTCGGGCTTTGGCCCTGGCCACACACAACCCATTAAACTCGCTGCACAGTAATACTAGCGTACACCAGGTTTATTGCGTAAAAGGCTGAAAGCCGGTGTAGCTTAAATTATTCCAAGTTTTTATTTACCAACTTTGTTTGCATAGGTTATGATTACTGTGAATCTACTATATAAACACAAAAAATCAAGAATACAACTCGTCCAAGAACACAAATTACTAAAGGAAAAAACAAATAAACGATGTATCTTTAAATATTACTCTATATGATTAGAACAATGATTCAGTATCTTAAGTTTTGACTACGTAACAACTCAACTACAGCAGCAACCACACCCTTTCCCTCGGTGGTGATGTCTAAGCTTGGTTCTTCTATCTTCCTTCGTAAGAGTTTATCAAGCTCACCTCGCAATTTCTGAAGAATCATGATTGATATTAGCCCTCCATTTAATCAAAACAGCAATTAAAGGAGAAAGAAAAAAAGGAAACAAAGAAAAAAGAGTACATGCTATACCTTTATTAATTCTAACACACTTTTTGACGCAGAAAAATGAAGGTACCCTGCAAGCATCTCAATTCCTTCTCCTGATTTGCTTGGAAGGAGACTACCCCCAAACATGAGAAGAGCATAATCTGAAATATTTGTTGAATCACGAATGTATATGCTAGTTGTTTTCACTTTCTCACTGTAAACCATATATGGCAAGGGAAAAAGATGAACCCCAGCATTTACAGAAGCAGGATGAATGTCAACTTGCCCAACTTCTTTGGTGTAAAATGATGTTCGTTTTCCTCTTCTCTTGCATTGAACGACATTGGGGTAAAGCCCAGCACAAAGGATGGCACACACCATCTCCATATCGTGGCTGTACTGGTTATAAGCCTACATAGTTATCATAAAAATAACGTTAGCACAGCAATTGAGGATTTTAATGCGCCTGCTCCCACCCATGGAATAGACGCATGTGAATGAAAAAAATTCTAGATCGAACAATACAAATTCCAAAGTAATCTCAACCTGCAGAATGTTTTTAATCAATAGCAAATTAATTCATTACCAAGTATTTTCATGTCCAATTGGTCAAAAAGGCATACAAAAAGGAAATCTGTATTACCATAATTATAAATACAAGAATGTGTCCATATATATTTATATATATACTTCCTCCGTTCTTTTCTAGTTGCAATAATTTCACTTTTAACTAAATATGATTTATTTATTTACTTTTTGTAGATTCTGCATATGTAATTCATATCAAAAATGCACTTACTACTTAGTGCAAAAGGTTGCACATTCAGTTTAAAAAAATGCACATTCAGCTCAAACAATAAGCACACAAATTCTTCTCCTCATTTTAAGCGGCTTCTCATTTGATCCTAATAGATATTAACTACATAATAGCTTACAGAAATCACTTGCGCATGCGGCTAACATTTCATTTTGAGCTCAATCTAATACAAAACCATCTCCGTAGCCTTGCCGTCTTAGGAGTGTCATTCCAAGTAATGATGTGAATATCAATTTCAAGCAAACAATTCAAAAGCCAAGATAATTTCAAATGCCTGCCTACAGTATGTCCACCTTGCATATGCATGCCACAAATACCCAAAAGCTCATAATATAATAAGAGAAGCAATTGAGTTTGAAGACTCACATTAGGACCCTTTGCTTTGTCCACGAAGCCTATGTTTGAGAGTAGATCTACAAATTGTTTTCTCATATCATCCATCATTTGTAGAGTTATTGGCGACAAGAAGTTCTCCCAACAAAATGATCTCTCTGTCCTATTGGATTTTGCTTCTTTCCACCCTTCAAATGCTTTTAGAAGTGCTATATGGTCACTGCAAAAAGCAGATAATTATAAAAGAAACAAAACATAAGAACCAGCTTCAGACAAGTTTTCTTCTGAACACAATTACTCAGCCAGCTTAGTGAAGACAGCATATACAACTTCATATCACACCTGCAAGAATCACCAGCAAAGGATCTCTTTGCATCATCAGCTTCCTCCTTCCTATTGATTGGCAGGACAAATGGATTACGGTGAGCAAGAGCTGCTGCAATTGTCAATGCTGGATTTAGGCATTGGAAGATCGAGCCCATTAGAAGCATCTTCCCAATATTTGGTTCCAGAGGCAAAGTGCAAAGATGTCGACCTGTTCCATTAAAATACATCAATATCCAATGTTATTACAGAATGATCTTGAATAGTTGTTTTGCTTCTTTTATGAACATATTTTTGATAGAGAAAAATCACTATTTTTCAAATAGAAAGATGCTTATTTTGAGAACATTCTTCACCTCTCAGTGGTGAGTTAATACTAGCCTCTCAGCCATGCTTTCATGTTGTAACTCAATTTTCATACTTCTCTTGAAGTTGGTCATATTACATTTCTAAGAGTGTTAGAGACTAGGGTATCACTAAGCAACCCCACATACTCTGTAGTATCAACTATCATGTATCAGCCCTATCAATGGAATTCTGTACTTTGGTATACTCTATCATCTGAACTGCTAAACCTTATTTTGCTTGGCATATACGAAGCCATTGAAGAACCAAGGTAGACCCTTGTCCTACTCATGTTTCATACGTTACATATTCGAAAATGGATAACTTTTTAGACAGCAACCCCCCACCCCCCTCTAACACGCACACGTACAATAAAAGAATATGTACAGAGATTCTAATGACTTCAGATGACAATTTCTACGAGATGACTTGAAATTTTTTAGGACTTATTATTTTTCTAATGAATTAAATTTTTCTAGTCACTTGATATGATTGAATAAAACTTAACGACATACTAACGTTTCAGGATTGTATGTTTAAGTTACAAAATAAATACAATATTTTGATTTGGTCTATGATACATAGATATTGACCATGTCTTTGGCATCCTGTGATACTCTTAGTTTTAAAAGGCGCACCGAGGCGCAAGGCGCAAGGCGAAGGCACGCGCATCTTGTAGGCGAGGCACACTTTTACTTACTTTTATTAATTTTAATAATATCAATTTTCTTTTTTGTATTGAATTTCAGTGGATGAACCCACATGAAGTATATGTATACACAAAAATAACCAAATCCTTCTAAAATAGAAAAAGACAAAAAAAACCCTTGAAAATTTTAGAAGAGGCAGGCACGTGATACTCAGTGTGAGACTTTGGGGTCTATGGGGTAGGTGACCCTAATTTTGAGTTTTTGACAAGCCTACCCTACTGAATATAAAACAAAATGGAGAAAAGGAAAAATCTGAAAAAGAAAAAAATGGAGAAAAGGCTCGAGAATTCAGATCGAAGAGAAAGAGAGAAGAATAGAGAAGATGACAGAAGCAGATGATGAAGAGAGAGAGGAAAAGCAGATCGAAAGAGAGAGGAAAGAAGATCGAAGAGAAAGAAGAGAAGAGATCGAAGAAAACTTACCTGAAACTCTTCACCGGCGTCTACCACCGGCAGATCTGGTGCCACAAGTCACCGACGACCGGCGAAGCACGCTGCTGTACCACCGGCGACGAGGAGCAAGCTGCTGTGGAATTCTTCTCTCACCTTCTTTGTCGAGTTCTAGACTTCTAGGGTTTGTCGAGCACAGTGTTCTATAACGTTCAACGTTCAAAAACAGAGAAAAAACAAAAAAAAGAAGGCATGTGGGGGTCACGCGCGCCTCGCTGCAGAAAGCGCACGCCTCGCGCCTCACTGATACTAAGCTTTGATCATCCCTCCTATCACCAGGAATGGTCTTTACTTCTGTTATGACTCCAGATATCTTAAATGCCACAAAGCAGAAAAGAACTTTCAGAATCACAACCCAGGATATTTTTCATGCTGTCACAGTCAATTTTAATCAAATGCACCGCAAATTAAAATCCAAAATCTACTAACCTATAAGTTATGACTGTCTAAGACTACAGTCACATAGCCTGCTGCACCATCCTCTCAAGCACACATTCAGTATTATTCCCATTGTACTATATAAAGTCATTGATTTTGAGGATATGAATGCCCAAGCAGCTCTTTTACCAGGTAGGATATCAGATAACACAATCACTGATCAGATCCTACACATAAAGCACTTCTTCCCGGGATGATATCTATAAGACCTTCAAAGGCCTATGAGTCGGTAGAGTAGATTTTCTTAGTTCGGCAGAGTAGATTTTCTTAGAACAACTCATATGATAGTTGCAATTTTCTCCAAGATCCATAGGTTTGGGTCAAAGAATGCAGTACTTCAACATCTTACACTGTTTAAAATAATGTTATGCCATCTGAACCTTCTGATTCTGAGGGATTGAAAGTTGAAACAAGTAGATCCCCGGTCCAGATTCTAATTCTTTTCAGGCCAGGAACACTGAAATAAATGCTTAGACTTGTTGACTCACTGCCCAAACTTTGCTGTTTATCCCAATAGTTCTAGGTTCATGCTCTTTACATATGACTTATCATTTTTTGCTTGGAGAGATCGTGTTTCTGTCCCTTTGTTACAAGATGATTCCCAAAATTATCCCATACGTCTGGTTTACTTAGCCATTGATTCTTCCACCAGGGGCTGGTCAATTCTCTCATTCTATCAGGCCTTCCACGGTGGACTGATCAATTCTCTCATGGTTACATATAAAGAAAAAGAAATTTGGTGCTTAAGGAGCAAGGGATAATTGTGTAATTGGCGTCCACACATATTCCAATAACGATTCGTGGATTTGTTTTCATTCGGCACAAAGTAATGGAAAAAACGAGGCAGCAAGAATTAATATAAGAGAACATTCCAATCCCTTTGTAGACCACGTAAGGACACTCCATGGAAGACACTACTTCAGAAATTCATAAATACAGACGAAGAACCAGATAAACGCATAATAAATAACTGCATTCCGTGCTATTAAGTTTAGATAACAGAGAGGGTAAAAGGCACATCGGCAAAGCTACTTCCTAAGTATATCTGAAGCATCACCAACAAGGTAAGGGAGCATATACAATACTTCTCAAAAGAAAGTTATCAACATGATCTCACAAGAAAAGAGTTACTGGTGCAAGAAAAGATACTCATTAGTCTCCCCACTCTTGGACATAGGACACATATCAACATGATTCATCTCGGTGACCCTCCTTCACCCTTCTTTAGATTGTGATTGTGGTGTCTATAATTTTGGATAAAATTCCATGTTTCCAATACAAAACTTGACAGGGCCATCCAAATTAATTTACAGAACAAAATATATATACATACATAGGGTAATATTTAATGGGACGAGGGGATCAAGGTGAGAGATATGAGTATTCAAACATGATTGGACCATTTTCAAAAATATAAGTCTGCAGATCAAAAAAACAGACATACCCCCCCCCAACCACATTAGTCTCTCCAACTCAGCCATATCCTCTCCCTTCCTCCCACTTCACTCAAAACACTACTTGTCCTTTGTAGACCCTACATGTTGCAACTCCAGCTCCCAACTCCCTACAGAAACAGTTGGAGCCTTGGACACCTCATTGAAAACCAGAACTCAAAAGAGCTGCCAACAGAGCTCCCATACCCCCTCAAACGTATCTTCCACCAAGCCCTAAGCCTTATATATCCTTCCTCTCTTCCTCTTCACAGATTTGCGCCAACTAGTGAAGGACATGTGCACATCATTGTTTACCAGTGAGGCCCTATGTTATTCAGCTCATCATTTTACCTCAAATACCCTTGTCAAATCCTCGTTACTCTGGCGTGTCCACACTTCATTTTCGGTGAAAATCATGGAATATTTTGCAAAATAGTTGAGTGCTACAGTCGGGCACTTACCCATGTCCAACACGAGAACCCAAATCTGAGTAACATAGGTGAGGCCAACAGACACGAGGCAATGACCATGTTCAACGCAAGAAAAACTTTGTCGACTACCAAACACCATAGCCATTCCTATTGACATAAAGCACCAAAAGTGGCCACCATTACGATTTACAATACCCATAACAAACACATTCTCTCTCTTTCCACACCCTATCAAAGGCCTGAACAACCAGAAGCAGCCAAGCAAGATCCCTCACACCTTGTTTAAGCATCAATGACGAGCATATGCCTATATTGCTTGTTTATCTCTCCACTGCCATCCTCAAATCACCCCTCTTCTGTATAGACAGACCTCCCCATCACTAGCCCATTCGCCTATGTCAACTATGAAAATTGTCATCCCAGAAAAGTGGGTCCCATAACGGTAATGTGCGAGGTATGTTTCTGGTAGGTAGATAGGGAGCCAAACAGATCATATTCATTACACCACCAAAGTCATCACAGACAGACTCCACATACAAAGTTGGGTTCAACAAACAGATTGCCATCTTGATGACAATTGATCAGCTGCAAGCTTAGGGATGAAGGTGAGATGGTATACTTCGAATTTCTCTAGCTCATTTTACTTTCCTCATTGACAAATGTGATATAGTAATAAATTTAAACCATTTTTCTCCATGAGATGATGACATCTACAGCATGAAGTTCTAGCGTATTATGTTATTTAATAAGTTCCAAACAATTCAAATGTGCTTCAAGAGTTTAACGGCACACTTATCTCGTCTTAATTCACACCCTAACCTCCATTTCTCATGTAACACTCACCTTCATAAGTAAGTGGACAATGTAATATATTAATGAAAAAATCCATAATACTCTCATAAATCATCACTCTTGTAATGTGGCATTCTAGTAGATATAGTCAATCTACCCAATTATAATACAAGATACAAGGGCTGTATAGAAAGATGTACAAGAGAAAGAGACGTAAGTTTTTGGTCCCCAAAGTTATATCTCTAGTTCTCTACAGTCAGTTCATATTCACGATAATGCATATGTCAAAGGAATTTTGACTTCCATATGAGCATAAAGTTAAAAGGTCCATAGACAATGGGAAATCAGAACCACCAAAGCTCCGGTGACATGGGAGATAGGACGACATTATTGGTGAAAATATCAGGACCTTTGACAAAGAGCAGGACAAAGACAAGGAGGTGAAATTTGAGACAAACGAGGATTTTACTCAAACAGGAAACATAATAATGCTCGTATCTGTAAGTGAAAGATAAGGAGGATAATGCACAATTGGATTCCAAAACACGGAATTTTAATAAAGAACTGTGACCTGACACTTATGTACGCATGCTCATGTATTTGAAAGACAGAGGCATTCATTTTACATACCAAGAGGAGTAAGCTCCTCCCTCTCATCTAAAGCACCAATTGTCTTCAAAAGTTCAATAGCATTTTGTACAGAGAGGGAATCTGGTGGCTGAAGGGCTTTTGCCAAAAATGACCCAACAGCTCCAAGTTGCAAACTCTTTATGTTCAGACATAGTTCTTGCAAAGGTGTCCGAAGAATTTCTGGTAGCTGATATTGGGGCATCGCATCATAAACCAGTTTGGGATATAGTCTATAACAAACTCCAGGTTGCACTCGACCAGCACGACCTCGTCTCTGCAATCATTTCAGCCACAATGAAGATTGAGTCAGAAAATGTTGACATTAAAGCAACTATTAGTTACAATCTAGCAAAATTCTGATGTCGAACCTATACCTGATGAGCTGACGCTTTTGAGATCCATGATGGCAACAGACAAGCTAGCTTATTCAAAGCATCATAGCTAGTCTCCTTTGCCTTTCCACAATCAATTACATAAACTACATCATCAATAGTAATACTACTCTCTGCGATATTGGTTGCAAGAACAATTTTCCTGCAAACAAATCATAAAACGAGTAAAATATCATAGGACTTGCTAGACAATTTTCGAAAAATAGAAGTACAATTCGGCAGATAAAAAAATACAAAAGTTGTAAGAAAAAAAACACCCCATAAACACTGAATGATTAAACACCAATTCATCAATTACAGAGTAGTAACAGAAAGGCATACAGCATACAGTTAAATAGATACAGAAAAGAGCACTGAAGACACATCAGCATAGAAAAGCACCTCTACTTTCCTCCAATAGTGCCTAGCGGACAACACTTTTGTTCAAGAAGATAGAGTTCAGTAATTAGGCCATCCTTAATAAAATATTATCCCTAGAACATTATTGCAGATGTTTCATGCCTTGGATCCATCCCTGATCGGAAAAGATATAATACTAGAAAAAAACTCTTCATTCATTCTATCTTCAAGGACTGAATAAACAGCCAAGAGAAGGCAGCAACCAACACCTCAATCAAGTCCATTGATAAAGCAATAACGTAATACCTTTCCCAAACCTTGAGCATCCTCAATCGTGTTCGTTTTTTAAAAATGAAAGAATAGAAGATAGTACTATGATGATAAATAATAATATGCAATAGTGAAAGCCCATAAATACCAGAAGTGGGGAAAAGTAACTCAATGGCAAACATAGAAAGCTGAGACATGGGCATATGCCGCAAGAGGGTCCAAACAGACATGTGTAGTTAACCGAACACATTCTCTAATTGGGTTGTGCTACATAAACCTACAATACCAAAAGGTCCTTCTAGTGCAATTTCGTGGTGAGATCTAACAAGCCCAGTTTGATGATTTGTCACTCAACCTGATCATCCCTTCACCAGACATCGAGGATCCTTCCCTATAAGTAGCTAAAGTATTCTCCTTGATCTTATTCCCTCCATCCCATAAAGTTGATAATCACTTTATGCTGTTAGCCTTGGTCATCCCTAGATATAGTTAAAATTGCATAGGTATAGTATTTGTTAGTAATTAATTTATCAGGCAAAGCAATAAATTATGATCGGGTTTGGAACTACGATTACTTTTAAGGATTAACACAGATTTAAAATTATTTTCACTAATGGTATTGATTTTTGCTAATTTTCTAGATTTACTTTTTACTATGCAATCAACTAATTTCGACTGATTATAACTTATAAGGGATTGAAACTGATTCTTGGTGATTGAACATAAACATTATTCTTCTAAATTGAAGCGAATAGGTCCTATACCTCCTCCGACCTCCGTTACCCAATATTTGCAATACTTTGATTTTCACATTTTCAAACACACAACTTTGACCATTAATATCTTTATAAATCTATTAGTAACATTATGAAAAGTTATATTATGAAAATATACATTGAGACTAGTTTGACAACATCATACATTAAAAATATTTGTTCTTGTAATTTAAATAAAAAAAATTTGGTCAATGTTAGCATATGAATAATGCAACTATCAAAGCCTTAATTATTGAGAAACAGATGAAGTATTGTATCTTGGAAGTGTAGCTAGCTTTTTGGGACGATAGAAGTATTGTAAACGGAGGTTATTCCTAATTTACAAAATCTTATATAAGACGGCCTTACTATAATTTATGGTAAGTCGATGGTAACTTGTTGTCATAAAGGGGTCACTTATTGTAGAAGTGAGCCTTTTAAGGTACAAGGTGACTCATTATCTAAAAATGACCCCTTTAACTTCTACAGTGACCCTTCTAACTTACGAAGTGATCCTTCTAGAGCACAAAGTGAGGTCGTCTAAGTTCTAACCATGATATTGTTGTAAAACATTCTTAAACAAAACTTCCTATTCCTAATTTGTTAAATTCACTTCATTCTCATTCCTTTTCGCATTCAACAATTCATTTCAAGGCAACCAACCATATACTGTAGATTGACTTACACTTAGTTCACTACAATTTTGTACCAAAAATCAATATTAGGACCCCCAGCCGACATCGCTCCACTAATAAGGCACATCTAATCCTAATTTTACAAGTTACAGTAACAAATAACCAAAAAAAAAGAGGAAGGACAGAAGCCAACTAGGCGTAATACACAAAGATCTAAAAGTAGAATTTAACCTTGTACTTGCAGGCGGCTTATCAAATATTTCCCGTTGATTGACAGTTGGCATTGAACCATGTAAAGGGAGAACAAGAAACTTTCTAGTGTCTCCAAGAAAATTGTTCGCCTTAATGCTGTCAAGTAGCTTAGAAATTTCATCCCACCCAGTGAGAAACACAAGTATTGCCCCTTCATCCTCATGCCGACATATATGCTCGATAGTTGACTCAACCTACAAGCTTGTCAAAAAAAGATCTTAAGTAGGTTTCACCAAAGTGCCTAAGAGAATAAATAAACTGAACTCTCGGTGAACAGCTCGAGATCAAGATAAGTCAAACGTTTATTTATTATAGAAAGAGTTCGAACTAATTTTAAAAGCACAATTGGTTGCTCGAACAAACATGAGGAACCTAGAACCCAGGCCTAATAATACTAGAAAGAATCAAATATAACATTAAATTTATTATCCCTATTGAAATTATTACGGGTTCTAGAAAGAGGACACAATAAATTAACTAGATTATGCAATGATAAGAACTGAAAAGCCAAATTTGCAAAAATAAATATTAGTCCTTTAATTAATAGAACAAGTTTTAAATATATAGAAAAATCTAGTACACTCAAGTACCATCAACAACTCTGTCAAATATTCATCAACGGCAAGACCTGGTTTTACATGGAAATTAACATGATCGTGATCGAAAGCAAAGACCTAGTGAATTCAAATGCACGAAGTTACCAACGGAAGGGAAGTAAAACAATGAGCAAAAGTTCTTCCAAGTGCATTTCATTGACTAGAATATTGAATGCTTAAAAGCACCTTAAAAAAGAACTATATTTTAAATAAAATACCAAGACAACACATGCTAGCATTAATACTCACAAGTTTCAAATCAAGTTGTGAGCTAGACCAAGCTTCGAGAGATTTTCTTGTATTTGTTTTGTAACTTCCGTAATGTGAATCAATGTCAACATCCTACAAACACAAAGCAAAGTGTCGAAACATACATCAGAATCATTTGTTGAAAAAAATTAGAAGCAACAAAATCATGAACAAATCAAGAAAGTAAATGTTTTCAACAGTGAACAGATCAACAATGCTGCAAGCCTGCAACTAAAAACGAAAAGCACATGAAGGTAACCGGAAAGAATTGAGAATGTAATATTTAATGGTAATGTAGATAAGACGTGAAAAATAATATGTAAATCAGACAAAGAACCAGGTGAAAGGCTTACAACTCCAGAGCCAATTCTCATCATGGAGAGATTGCTGATTCTCCCATATCTGATAAGTTATTGTAGCTGGGTGTCTAATCCATAAATTATCTTTTTGTCTTTGAGTGGCTCCCAAGTCCCAACAACTGATTGGAGAATAGAATATCCTTTGTTCTCTTTAGAATCTCTACCAAAGTAACTAGTAAGTTAAAGAATCTGTTTTCTTGGTCCCATATTTCGAGAATAGCACACAACATTTTGTGGGTTGGGACTTGATTTTCAAACCAGAGAAAGTTGTAAGTGTAGATGTAGGCATCAGCAGTGTGATACATATATGTCTTTGGTGATTTCCATCATAACCTAAATCCTTTGAGCACAAGTAATCAAGACTACATTGATTTCCGAAGAAAAATATAAGGACTTTTCGTACAAGCTGGCACACAAGTATTCCCAGGAAAATTCATTTGACATAAGTCATGACTTCCCTGCATCAAGTACGAGACTAGAAGGAGAATATATGTTTATAGATTATATTAAACTTATTTACTCCCCACTCCTCATCCTTATTGCTCATCATAATCACATATTGTTCCAAATCATGATTCTTAAATTGGGAGGGTATTCCACTTTAAGAAGCTTTCTGATTTCATAGGATGCACAATATTGAATAATTCTACACATTCGGGTTAATAACTAGTTCGTTAGAAGACTGCTCGTACTCCACATATCGCTAGAATATTTATCTTATCTGAAAAAGAAGGTACGCCAGAAAAAAAAAAGTAGAAAGAAATTAGATGTTGGGCCATCGAACTAGCAAAGAAGAACTCAACAGTGATGATAACCACTGTAATGCTGCATGCTTTAACAGGATAATATAAATAGCGCGAGTGTAGACTGGAGATACACCTCACTAAGGCTATCTTTAATTCATCTAGTTCCGGAGCCTACTACTATGCATCAAAACAAAAAAGAAGGAAAAGCAAACTCCAGTAGCATTTAGAATCAGACTCAAACTAGAAATGTTTGATGTATTTATCCATATCTACTGCATGACCAAACCATATCCAATGAATGCAGTACTTTCGGATATTTGGAACTATTGACACATTTCAACTGCCAGGGTAGAGTTTAGGGAGTATTTTACTGCCATTTTAAAATATTTCCCATTTTGGATAGTTTAGATGTGACGTTCCAAGTATTTCCATGCTTCATAAAGTAGAAGTGATGGCCAATGTTTTGAGCTCAAGGGTGTAAATCTTTTTGCTACAATGGCTACGGTAAAACTGAAGCCACCGTGAAATATTACAGATAAAATATCCTAGGAATAAGCATAGGTAATAGATAAACATATGATGCTGCAAAGATGAAGGTGGAAAGTGGTAAGAGGGAAAACTTAGGCATGCCTCAAACAATTCAGTTAAAGGATCGCTTTCGAATCCAATTGTCTAGCTCGTCGTCTCGAGCCACCCTGAAAACTATCAGATTCTGGTTTGATACAATATCGGGTTTTCTCTAGCACGTCTTCCAGAAAGAGCTCTGTAACTGGAAAAGTCAGTCCCTGTAAACATATCACAATGGAATTAAAGGTTTAACAATTGATCCATATTAGTTCTCAACAATCATGCATCATAAAAACTGTGAGTATACACATACAGGAATATGAATAGTGGGGGCATTCCCAAAATATTGAGAGAACAACTCAGCATTAATGGTAGCACTCATAAGAATCAGTCGTAGATCTGGACGACGAGGGAGAAGATCCTTTAATATTATAAGAAGGAAGTCCTCATACATTCCTCTTTCATGAATTTCATCCACTAGCAGATGGCTCACACCAGTTAAATTTGGATCCTGAACCTGTACAACAGGAGAAAGATAACAGGTAAGACCAGGACAATCTCAACGCACCCATGAAGTATACAGAAACAACATGCTGGCTTACAAACAAAGAGAGGCAGATAACGAACAAAGCATGCATCCTTGTGTGTAGACTAAATACTTGAATTCTACATATCAACTTATCTAGTTATTAAGTAGTATACGATTGTAAGACTTGACATTACGACACAAGTATAACACAATAATTCAACGATCATGCAGAAGTATTAAAATCATCAAGATGATAGGAAACTAATCCGTCTCTCCTTCTTCTTACCCTCTAGAAAAACCCTAGCCCTTATTCTTCATCTAGGGGCTGCCATCCACCATTTTGGTGCTGGTAAGCAGTAAGCCTCAATTTCTTGTTTATCTTTAGGTATCCAGTAAACTATTATTTTAGGTTTCTCTCTTTTTACAAGAGCCTTCTGTCCCGTCTATAGGTGGGTTTTCTCTTCTCGTGTAGGATCACCAAATCAGATAATGGTTATAATGGTGTACTAACGGTTTGTTATACGCTTATACAATGATCATCAATTATTTGTCTGCTAAGTCGGTGCAAGACTTTTCTTCTCAAATTTATGATGGACGGATCCACTTGTGGTAACTTGAATTGATACAAAGATTCAAGAATGTGCCAAAATGTCAAATTTAAGTTTTTGGATTCATAATTTCGTCGTAAAAGATTTTTGTTTTGTTATGTAAATCTGTTTTCGTTGTTACTAGACATCTTGTAGATGCTTTACGGCTTTGAGAATTAACAAAAAGCATTCGTTGAGACTTCCTAAAAAAAGCAGAAAAAAAGAATCATCATGAACAACGTGAATCTCTTAATCAAAATTCACCTTACCTATCAGAAATGGCAGAAATTGGGACTTCCATTCATTCTCACATACTTCTATTTATCAAGTAGTGTCATTAATGACTAATGAGAATGCAAACTCTCTTGTCCTCAGAACAGCATTTTTATGTGACTTTGGCCATCATATCAGTGGGCCTAAAATTATAACATTGACATGCGAATAGATCTTAAGTTTATAGTTGTTTTTGTCTTTCATCAAAAGACCAAGTCTTGAATTCAAAGACCTAAATTTACAAAGAAATATGTATATAACACAAAAATAAAACTGCTACAGGCAAAACATCTCAATATAATTTACGGCAACACAGGAACATTTTTCACCTTGCACGCATAAGCTTGAGCGCTCACCAGTATAAAGAAACCTTATCACTATGTAGGCGTACGGCGTACCTGGTGTCAAGAGTTATGGTGCCATGTAATGCTTAATGAAGCAGCCATTTTTTGAAGACCCATCTACCGATATATAGCCCAGGCAGACACAACTATCCAAAGGTTAGCCTCAGCTACTTCTATAAGTGGGAAATTTCAGTTTATATAGCCAAATGAAAAAAAAAGGAGCACCAGGAGGATCAAACAAAGATTTTCTGCTTATATAAAGTGTCTAAGCGTCATAGCCTGAGACTATATGAATATCATTACCCAATCTCTATTATACAATGCAACTCTTGAGAAGTTTGGTATCCACTTGAAATACCTTAAATGCCCTTTTTTTTTTAAAATATTTTACAATTGGAGGTTAACATGTACATCTTTTTGTAACTTGAAGCACGCATTGCGAGCATTTGAATCTAGTTTTGGTAAAATGAAAGTGTACATACATGCAGATTACTATTATCTACATGCTAGTTCAAGGAAGATAGAAGAGACATGCATCAGAGCACCAGAGATACATATAATATACAGATATATATATGATATTACGACGCGGTTGGGTACATTATGATTTATGAAAATTACCAATTGTCTAAGCAAAACTCCTGTTGTGCAGAACAGTAACCGTGTCCCTGCAGAACGTTTCATCTCCAAACGTATCTGATAGCCAACAGTTTCACCAAGATTCTCTCCTCTTTCAGATGATATCCGAGCAGCAACAGATATAGCTGATATACGACGCGGTTGGGTACATATTATACTGCAGTCAGCACCCCGTAGTGATGAAATTTCATCTTCCAAAATGAACTGAGGGAGCTGGGTTGTTTTACCACAGCCAGTCTCCCCTGACACAACAAGGACCTACAGTAAAAACAACAGAAAAGTGCAGAAAGATCTTAGACAATTTCTTTACTGCTAGAACATACTTCCTCCGTTTTTTTAGTCGCTACGCTTCAATAGTAATTACTATTCACCAACATTTGTCCTTCCTTATGTATAAGGAAAAATATAGTCAAGTGGGATCTTGTTAGATTCGTCTCAATGTGTGGTTTCCAAATATCAAATTTTTATAATTTTTAATTATGCATAATTAAAGATATTAAGGCTCAAACTCAAAGTAGTGTATTGGACTGCGTGAAAACAAGAAGTATAGCAACTAAGAAAATACAAAGGAAGTATTAGTGAGACGAGGAAACTAAGTAATACACAAATACATACAGCGAACACTCCATAAGTTGTATAAATTGTTCATGCATTCAAAAAATTCAAATATAGTTGAGTTTCTTGGACCAAATCTTAATCAAACAACAATAGAGCTAAAGGCAATCTAAAACCGAGGCGAAAGAGATACAAGTAAATTATTCTAAAAAGGAGCTTCAAAGACATATCAAATGTGATTATTTTATTAATTCACAAAAAATAGGAAACGGCATTTATTGGACCGAAGACATTTATGTTGCTGAGTTTGCTGACTGTTGTTTCACAACACCTAAAGATGGACTTACATCAAAAGAAACTCATATATACTTTACCTGAAAAGGGAACAAATTATCAAAGGTTGGTAAATGACTCACTATTACCCTTGAATTTCAATACATACTACATAGTATATATCACATTTGCGAGGTAGAAGATGGAATCACGAAAGAGCTATGCATAGGTCATCAAAATGCAATTTTCTGTAATACCATGCTAAGGTCAAGGGTTTCTTTTTCTTGTCCTTTTTTTTTTGGAGGGGGGTGTAGGTAAAATTCAAGTTAAAAATTTACAACTTTGAACCTCTTTTGCCTACAACCCAATGGATTAGCAAATCCATATAGCCTCAACAAATAAAGTTGTACACCACCTGCTTATCTATCCAAATCCAAAATTATAACACACCTGATTATAACCTGATCATAATGTTGAACATATACAAGCATCATAGCCTAAATACCAAGAGGGTCAGATATATAAGAAAATTTACAAAAAAGAGCAGCTAGCTAAATTTTCAACACAGTATCAATCACGTTATCACCCCATGGAAAAGAATTTTTTTTCCAAATCAGAGGTATAATCCTACCTGATTCTTAGCAACAGCTTTTAGAAATTCAGATCTCACTTTGAAAGCAGGGAGCTTCTCTCTGAATGACCACATTGCTTGTACACTTGCACTTGCCTAGAAACAATTGGAATTAGAATGTCCAAGGAATTGTGAAACTAACTCAGAACAGCCACAAGATGTGATCCCAATATGTTGAGATTATAGTGGCCATAATAAAAGGAAAACAAATTTACTAGTGATTTAGTGAAGCTAAACTTAATCACGTACAAACCTTTAACTTCTCCTCCTGCTGCATGAGTTCAGCACTAATTTTCTCCTTAGCAATATTATTCTCTAAAACAGCGACTGGTTTCACAAAGTTCATTGATGATGATGAATTCTTTGAACTCTGAGAAGATGTGCCAATGGACTTTTCAGAAGAACTCGCGCCATTAGAGGTATCCAACAAAGAACCAACCCGTTTCTCAATGTCTGTAGACATCCGTATCTGTATAGTGTTTGTAGCAAGTCAAATATCAGCCGGCCAAAAACTTAACATTGTATCCACCTATTATAAGCATACCTCCTTCTGTGTCGATCCATGACGTTCATCTAGATCTGCACGATAATTTGGTAAGGGAACTTTGCTGGCGACAAGCGTCTTTCCTTTGTTATACGCATGGCTTGCTTTCCACAATTACCAAAAAAGGAAGGAAATGGGAAATGAAGAGACCACCAGAAGCAATTGCAACAAAGCAGAAAATATAACCAGTTAGAGAAACCATCTCAAAAGGAAGGCAAGTTCTTGTCTAGCAATGCCAATATCTATATTATGAGATGATTGATGAGCATTACAGGCCCATAATTTATATATGTGCAACAACTGACGTGCTTATCTACTGTAATCTGACATATAAAACTGTAATCTGACATATAGAAGTATCACGCATTGAAACAGGGAAAAAAATTGACATCAACTTTTAGAATTATTACAAGTCCAAATGTTCACATAGCTTTGGTTCCCAACACGTATGACTCGGAATGAATGAAGGTTTAACCCAATCAAGTGAGGAAACTGAAAGAAAAACTAAGTTGTAAAGGTGGCTTTTGAATTAACATAATTGAGTCTAATGAACATGCTATGGAGGAACCTTAGATATTCTTCCCCTCCCTCTCTTCCGAGGTGTCACCAAATTGATGCATCCAAATCAAGAAGAAAAACTTCTAACAGCATGATGCTAACCATACACACGCCTATAGAGGATTATTATCAAAATTGCTGAAGACTGAAATCATAAGGAATGACAACAATAGATAGGCGACGAGGGTAGAGAATCTTGAAAAGTTTGAATAGCAACCAGAAGGAGGGTATTTGTCTTGAGTAAGAAGGATGCAGCTTAAACAGAACTAGAATGAATGACTCCACGTCAACAGAATATATTTGGCCATATTTCTGCTGCAGACTTATTAACTACTTCTTGTCAACTTGCCAGAGCACTGAATAATCTAATCCAAGAAATCAAGTAATCTGAATACAACGATTTGAAGACAGGGTCAATTGTTACTTCCATGTAAGTAGGAGTTCGCCACGGGCGAAGGGTAATTGGGACCAAGGGAGGCCATCCCCTTCTCCCAAGGTCCTCACCAAACTGTATCAACGGTGTTGAAAATTTTGGGGGAAAAAATATACTCTTACCCCTATATATGTGGCTCCCCCTCCCCCTATTCCTATTACTGGAGCTTATGGTAGTAGTAACTAGCTACACTTTCCCAATAAGATTTCTTTAGTAAAGTGATTCTTTTGTTACCCATCAATTGGGTGCGCCATTCCAATGTTCCATTACTTCATAGCTTTCGAGAGTGTGTTTCTTCTTTCCCTTTTTTCTATTATTATAGTATAAGCTCTCTCCATTACTTTACCGTTGTAGGTCTTTAACTCAAAAGTCATAAACTTAGAATCCTACAAATTGAGTAATACAAAATACACATAAAAAAGTGAATTAAGCTGTTTGTTAACCAAAATTTTTTTGTTATCTGCTTCAGTGGGTTCGGATTAAACACAAGACAATCAATCTATTAAAGGTATGTTTGGAACTTGTTATGATACTCTACATTTTTTTGTTATCTCACATTTCAAAGCTTCATGAAAGGGGATTAAGATCCACATCAGTGTGATATATGGGTTTGAAAAAAATATTATTGCAAAAAAGAACTAGGCATGAGTTTTAACCATTCTAAACACATACCTCATACTACCAAGTTTTTGCTGGAAAGCAACATGGCACAGGCCACACCCTCATAACATATGTAAGGAGGGTAAAAAAGGCATTGGAGCACAACAGGACAAAGGATGAAATGGACAGCTGTGAGCAGAAGATCCTCTGATTATTCTCTCTGCACCTAGTACTATTAGGAGTGTTGGGATGAGAATCCTTCTAGAAGTTAAGGTAGGGTAAAGAATGAAATGATGTATGGTAGCCGTATAAATAGGAGCAGGTGAAATAAGTTCAGGCATAGAAGAATATTGAGTAATTTTCATTTAGTTGTGGAGAGCTCTCACCTCTCGAAAGTGAGAAACTTGTACTGATCCAGGGGATTGTCTCTCCAAAATCAATATATCTATTTAAGCCTTCCTTTCTCCATACCTTGTTTAATCTGATTTCAGCAGTTTTGTGAACCAGACACTAGGTATTGATTTAATCATTCTAAACCCACTCTATATATGGTGTAACATAAAGTATTCAAAGACAGACGCTAGCCAATGTTAGGCCTTCCATGTGGGTTTTGGTGCATGTGCATTATTTGCATAATCATCGACGGACAAAAATAAGACCACGATCCTTTGCATCTCTAGTTCCCAATGATAAAAGAACAGCTTCATCCAAAACATACACACCTAAGCAAATAATCATCAACCCACTTAGAGCTATATATAGAGAAATCATCAAACAACAACATCAATATTGAATCAGCCAGTAACCTGCCCCGCCCGAATACACATCCAAAAACATTAAGACTTTCAGAATAAATCCGACGTCCATTGCAACCGAAGCAGCATTGCAGAAAACAAACAAACGCATCATGCATTATAGAAGCAATACCACTTGAAAAGAGAGAATTAAAAGCATAATCACTTACAAATAAAGCCCCAACTGTTGAGCCATATTAAATAGAATATCTTGATCTTCCCGCCTAAAACAACGCTTGATAATCAACTCCTGCTCTCCTCCTTTCTTCAATCCGTCCATCTCATTCCACCATTCGTTCTCATCCAACACTTCATACTATCATCCCATCAAATTATTTCAAAAAAAAAAACTCACCATAAATTAACAAACCCTACCAATATCAAATTTTAACATTTCATCAATTATAAATTTATAATACATGCAACATTGAAAATATTGCACTATTCAAATACTAACTTCGACCTCATTTCAATGAGGGTATATAAAAACAAATGCTATCATATAATATATTGTTGAATTACTCTCAAAATGTATTTTTAAAATATCGATTATCTTACAAGTTCTACAAATCAATAATTAAAGATATTAATTGTCGAAAGTAGTATTTTTTTTTTTTGGAGCCCCTTTCGGGAACCCGTGGTAAGATGAATTTCATCTGGACTACCCTGGCACAGGGTCACCCAGAGGCCCAACAATCCCCAAACCCCCCACCCAACAACAATATTGAAATTTTTGCTTCACCAAGATTTGAACCATTGGGAGATAGGAAGTCATCGGGACTCAAGGGTCCTTGGTGTCGAAAGTAGTACATTGGCAACTCAACATGTTGCATGTATTTAGAAACGGCAAAAGTAATACAAATATGCAAATAGTATGGAATTCGACCTCGGTGGCTTTCTGCGCGAGACGCTGTGCTCGCCACACTGGATCCCACCAGCGCTGCTCACCTCCTCCACCGCCACCGCCACCGCCGCCACGTCCGCCTCTTCCTCCGCCTCCGCCTCCACCACGATTTCCGCCGCCTCGATTTCTGCCGCCTCCGCCTCGACGACCGCCTTGGCTGTTGGGGCGGTAAGACATGGGTGAGCGGAAGAGGAGAGAAGAGAGATTGAGAAGAGAAGGAGGTTTGGTGGAGTAGAAGGGGAATGGAGTCAAGTGTTTTAGGAGAGAGAAAGTGGAGGGAACACTTGTGCTTGTAGTTGATAATGGGATGCAGCGCAAAGACATTCAAATGTTTTTATTAATGTCTGATGACTAATGAGGGGGGTTGAGAAGGTTGCAGGTGTAATGCGCCGGTGACTTGTGAGTGCTAGTCTCTTTCTCGATACCCCGTTACTTGCAGCAATTCTGTTGCACAAAGTGGAGAATTTGGGAATTTTTTACTAACATAATTTATTGCAAAATTTACTAGAAATACGATAACTAACTATTCTACAATCTCATGAAACTATTAGGAATTTTTTTGGAATAAGGAACCAAATAGTGGAGTTGCTAATCTTGTTGGTTGGGATTCAATCTGCCAACCTAAGTGTTTTGGTGGTTTAGATCTTAGGAAGGCAAAAATTACCAATATGGCTTTTCAGATGAAAATTCTTTGGAAAATTATTTTTACCCGTGATAATATCTGGGTGGATCTAATTAAGAAAAAGCATTTGAAAAGTGACTCAATTTGGCCGTATTCTCCGATTTCCAACTCTTCTTGGCAATGGAGGAATCTTTTGCGGCTTCGACCCTTATTTAAAAAAGGTCTTCGTTGGCAGTTTGGGAGTACTGAAAGGTCTTTGTTGGAAGTTCTTTAGTGTGTGATGCAGGTGAGGATTTGTTGTATTGTGGGAATGTTTATTTTTCCCACTATTTCCAGGAAGCCAATCAGGTTGCATACTTCCTGGCTCAAAAAGGTCATTCGTGTCGTTCTCTTCATCGCTAGTTTGAACTTCCTAACCTTTCTTTCCTTTCTATCATCCGCAAGGATGTTTTAGGTTGGTCCTATCATCCGCAAGCATGTCCTACCTTTCAGTTTTCTTATATTAAAAAAAACTATTCAAATTTTTATAAACCTCCGTAATTAACACTACTAAACCATTTAATTATATCGGTTATATTCTTACATGTTAACCTAAATTTCAAAAACAAGAATGTATCATGTTCTTTCTAAGTAATTATATATTTATATATATGTACTGATGCATGCATGGATGACTCCACCAAGCTATCCTTATTCGCTTTCTTAGGTTGTTGCATGGTTTTACTTTACTCTTAAAGTGAAGGTTTTATATGTAACCAAAAATATGTATTTCATTGTTATTGTCCACCTTTCATTCAAGAAACTAAAGAAGAGCCTTCAAAATCACATCATGTACTCTCTTGAAGTTGAGGATTACATTGATAAATAATTCATTTTATAATTTACTATGTAGAGGTTTTAAAAGGAACTAAAAGATCATTTCCTGAGCACAATCCAATTCGTTATAACTTTTTTTGTTCCACTTCTCTCAAGTGTTTGATTTAAGACTTCAAATTCACATTGGCAAATGATCCGGGGCATCACCCGAGCCAACAACTAGTTCTATTACTACTTCTCCAATTATGATTTTGTTTTTTGTTTGATGTCATTTATAACTCTCTCTAGTTCCTTCTGTTTCTCATTCTCATTCTCATTTAGCTTTCTTCTTCAACTTCTTGATGAGTTTTTGTTTATTCAATCTTCATTTGAATTTTTCTATGTTTATTTCATTTTAACTTGTTATCTTTGTAAAATTGAATTAATGCAGATGAGAATCATTGAATCAAACAGTAAAAACACACAAGGAATTTCATCTTCATTGTTCTACATCAGATAAAATGTTTTGAACTAAGAACACTAATTAGGAGAGAGAAACTTATTACAGAGAGAGAATGTGTGTATGAGTATCAAATTGAATGAATAAGATAACGATAAGAAAGACTATATGTGCTACTTTATTATAATATTACTAACTGAAAGCATTAGCTAATTCTTGAACTGCAATTGGCTCCGCTGATGCTTTTAAGTCTATTGTAACAAACATGTGAGTTAGTTACAATCTGTTGGAGCTATGACCTAAGGGCTTATGTCATCGATAGGAGGGTATGAAGTAGTAATCTAGTCATCACTTGTATTATAATTTGCTAAGTTATACCTTGTTTTTCATTAGTCGGTATAACTTTCTCTCTTTTACCTGTAATGTTGTAAATATCTGTATTAGGCACGATGAATTTTGCTATGTTGTTTATACTTGTTTAAATTTTTCAAAACTTAAATAGGCTCACAAGTTATGACAAATTTAACATTTATTGGTCATTTGATAGTTGTTTGTTCATAATTTGGTAGAATGTTGTTTGACATACCGATATTGTAGATAGATATGCTATTAATGTTAACAAATGCTGCAAAATTAACTCTAGGAATATTCATCTTTCTTCTTTGCTTAATTGAATCAAATACGAATATGGCTAATTTGAAAAAGGGAGTGGGGAAGTCAGAGATAAATGGAACTAGAGAGAGGGAAAAAGGAACAAAAAAGGGCAATATACAAAGTCATTGCCGGAAAATAATGTCAACCACCGAAATCCGACTATTGGTGCCTTTTTGCCACATAAAAATATTATAAGGTAGTTTCCTGCCTCATTTTTCTATTAGGTAATTTGTCGTTTAGAGTGTATTTAATAAGATTGTGTCTCGTAAATTTTCCTAATATATAAATCCATCCTTATAAGGTTTCATGAATAACATAAGCTTGCTCGGTATCATACTGATTCCTGGAGCTCGTTAGTCTAGCCTATTCTTTATCATAATAACCCTCTCACTTCATTATTGCTTAACAATTATGCCCCCAACAACTTCCTCTCTTGCGTGGAATTATGCATGGCAAATTGGCAATTTTGTAAGGTTTGCTTCTATAACAACTTAGTTGCCATTTGCCACTACTTCCTTCCAAAATTGCTCTTTCGTGTGAATCTAGGTTGTAAACCTTGGAAATTTTGTAATGTTACTAAGCTTTGTATTACTGTAACGCAGTATAAGCAGTATAATTCCTAGGCTGTTATCAACATGTGACCTGCACATGTAGTGTATGCTTAAGTGTCTTAATATTTTGTCTGTTAGCAGGTAGAATCCTCCTAGGGATTGCTAGCAACTCTTTTATCTCCTAGTATATTAAGTAATAGACACAACACATAATATACAAATGTAAAAAACTCGTATGAACCGGGTGCACACTAATTAGTGTGCACCCAATAGATGTTATATAGGTTGTAATGATTACAACTTCTACTATTTTGTCTTTCTCTCTCCTCAGATTTCCTTGCCTTTTCAATTTCTCTTTCATAACTGCTTCATTTTCTCTCTCTTTAAGTTCTTACTCTGTTTTTCAGTTTTTGTGATATAGTTGATTGTACAATTGAACCTGTTATAGAAAATTAGGATTATATTGTCAGTTTCGATATAGTGTGTTTGTGTGTGGTATAGTGTGTTTCTCTGTACTATAGTATGTTTATTTGCGATAGTGTTTCTTTGTGCTATAGTGTGCTTGTTTGTGATATAGTGTATTTCTTTCTGATATAGTGTATTTGTTTGTGATATAGTGTGTTTTTGTGTAATAAAATTGATTGTACAATTGAACCTGTTATAAAAAATTAGGATAATATTGTGAGTTTCGACATAGTGTGTTTGTATGTGGTATAGTGTGTTTCTATGTGCTATAGTGTTTTTTTTTTGCAGGAGCTGTAGTGTTTATTTGTAATAGTGTTTCTTTGTGTTATAGTGCATTTGTTTGTGATATAGTGTATTTCTGTCTTATATAGTGTATATGTTTGTGATATAGTGTATTTCTGTGTATTATAGTAGTGTGTGTCCCGATTCACGTGCGTGAGCCTGGTGCACACTAATTTTACTGTGAACCAGGTCCACACAAGTCGGATTCTATATAAAAAGGAGTGTAGCCGCCATTTGAGCTACCTACCTCTACCTACATTCTCTTTGTGATTGCATAGTTGATTTCATCAACTCTCACGTTATATTTGTTTACATCGTATCAGTGAGAGGTAAGTATAAATCTGCTAAAGTTTCTTGCTTTCATAGTGTACAAATTATCTAAAACTCTATATCATTGTTCCTAAGCCTTGTTCTCTGCGTTGATAAAAAGAAAGTTGATTAAAAACTTTGATCTTCACCTAAAATCTAGTTGCTGTAATCATGACTAAAAAATAAACTAAAACCACTATTGAACCTAACAATCCACTGTATCTGCATCCCTCTGATGGTCCAAACACCTTAAAGGTGGTATCGTCGTTAACCGGAACTGCAGACTACAGACCATGGAAGAGATCCATGGAAATTTCTCTTGCAACAAAGAGAAAGTTAGGGTTTGTAATTGGTGCTTTGACAAAGTCTAGCAATGATTCTGTGTTGAAGGAGGCCTGGGAAGCATGTAACATCATGGTTACAGCTTGGCTCCTTAATAACATGACTAAGTCTATAAGGAGGTCTGTGATGTACATGAAATCTTTTAAGGAGATTTGGATGAGCTTGATAAACAGGTTTACTGTGAGTAATGGAAGCAGAAAATACATACTGCAACATATAAGGTGAAGCAAAATGAAAAGGGGTGTTTCTGAGTATTACAAGGCTTAAGAGTACTTTGGGAGGAAATAGAGTCAATCAATGACTATCCTGCCATTACAAGTGTAACAACTGAGATTACAGCTTATATTGAAGCTATAAATCAGCAAAAAGAAGAACAAAAGCTATTTCAATTTTTGAATGGCTTGGATCTTGCATATGGGTCCTTGAGAAGTCATATTCTTCTTATGAGCACCTTACCAACTGTGGAGAGTGTTGTGTCCATGGTTCAACCTGAAGAGTCACAAAATGAAGTTCTGGGAAAAGAGAAGGGAGAAAATACAAGCATGGCCTTGTACAGTAAGAATGAGAGTAAACCATTCTGCACTGTCTGTAAGAAGAATAATCACACTGCAGACAAGTAGTGTTGGTTTAATATTGGCTTTCCTACAAGTCAGAACAAGTCTAGGCAAGGGAACAAGAACTTTGATGGAGTTCAGGATAACAAGAGTAATTCTGGAAAAGGAAAGGCTCAAGGGTATAATACAGGTAATAACTACAAGAAGAAGAGTGGTTATAATGCTGAGCTTAACTCTGGAAGCAATGAGTTGGCAGCTGTCATTGCTCAACAGTTGCAAGAAATGATGAAACTTGGACCAAGTTCAAGTAACATGGCCACTAAGAAGAATGATGATACTGATGATGAAATAGATAATCATTTCACAGGTATGATATCTTGTCATTTTGTGAAACACATGACTGATGCCTGGATCATAGATTTAGCAGCATCAGATCACATGATAGATAGTTTGGAAAAATTACATAATATGAGAAATTTGATGAATAGACCCAAAATCAACTTGCCTAATGGAGGTGTAGCTTATGTTACACACATAGGCAATACTTTACTTGAAAATGGTATAGAAGTCAAAGAAGTTCTATTTGTGCCTGAGTTCAAGCAGAACTTACTGTCTGTGCAGAAACTTTGTAAAAGTGATCATTGTTTTGTAATATTTCATAAAGACTATTGTGCTCTGCAGGATTGCACAACACATAGAGTTAAAGACATAGGAACTGCCACTAGAGGGCTTTACTACCTTCAAAATCAACCCTTCAACAAACAAGATACAAGACCTTGCATCAAAAACACAACTCAAGCAAAACTCAAAATACCTGTTTCTAGAAATCCTAAGGCCAATGTT
This sequence comes from Beta corolliflora, assembly GCA_947648045.1. Lineage (NCBI taxonomy): Eukaryota > Viridiplantae > Streptophyta > Magnoliopsida > Caryophyllales > Amaranthaceae > Beta > Beta corolliflora. Next base: position 155,595 of record CANSZD010001229.1, read on the forward strand.
AGCCAATGTAATGAATCAAGTGTAGCTGATTGTATTGAGACACATCAAACTGATGTTGTGTGTTTTCTTTCTGATGATTTTTCTAGCAAAAAGTTGTGTAATGAATTGAATGCTTCTAATGCAAAGTTACTTGATTATTCTACTTGGCATGTTAGACTTGGCCATGCTTCTTCAGGGAAGCTAGAACATATTCCTTGCTTAAAACCATATCTCACAAAACCAAAGAATGAAATATGTCTTTCATGTCCTATGGCTAAACTCACAAAATATCCCTTTCCCTTAAGTAAAACCTCAGTGGCAGGGCCTTTTGATTTGATTCACATTGATATCTAGGGACCCTACAAGGTCTCCTACAAAGGAAAATATAGATTTTTCTTGACAATAGTAGATGATTATACTATAGCTACTTAGATTCATCTACTTAAAAACAAGTCTGATTCTCTTATTACCATTAAAAATTTCTGTGTATATGCAAAAACTCAGTTTGACAGGAATGTTAAAGTAATCAGGTCTGATAATGCCTTGGAATTCAAGGATCAAGGGTGTATAACTTTTTCACAGAACAAGGGATAGTACATCAGACCAGCTGTGTGGATAGACCACAGCAGAATGGTGTAGTGGAGAGAAAGCATAGGCATCTACTTGAGATAAGTAGAGCTATGAGGTTTGGATCAGGGTTATCTTTGGCCTATCGGGGTGATTGTGTTATGACTGCAGCTTACATAATAAATAGATTGCCATCTACTGTCCTTAAAAACAAGACTCCTTATGAGATGATGTATGGGAAGCAACCTAACTACTCTTATTTAAAGTCATTTGGATGTCTAGCTATGGCTTATAATCCTGGCAGGAAGAAAGACAAATTTGCTACAAAGGCAGTTACATGTTTGTTCTTGGGATATCCTAGCACTCAAAAGGGGTATAAGCTTGAGAATCTCTTAACCAAGCAATAGTTTGTGTCAAGAGATGTGCAATTCCATGAAAAGATTTTTCCTATGCAGAGTACACAATCTCATACATTTATGAATCCTGTACCAGTCAGCCTACCTAGCCCATTGCCTTGTGACACCACACCAGATGACATGGTCACTATTATCACTTCTCATAACACCCAGCCCGATGAATCTTCCACACAAACAACTCCTGAACCTATAACACAATCAACAGTACATACCCTGTCCTCACAGCCTCCTGTTTCCACCACCACTCAAAATATACCCTCAAATACAACCCTTAGGAAGTCCACAAGAACTGTAAAAACACCAGCCTAGATGAATGACTTTGTCACAGCTTCTCGCAGACACAAAAGTGATGAGCACGCTGGAGAAGTTGCTCCAGTAGCAACTACAGATGTGAGTGAACACTTTGCAAATATGGTGGGAAGAATAGTGGACACAGAAGAGCCTAAGTCCTACTATGAAGTTGCTACTCAACCTGGGTGGGTAGATTCAATGAAAAAGGAGTTGGAAGCAATTGAAGAAAATGAGACCTGGGAAATTACTTCACTTCCACCTGGGGGAAGGCTATTGGGTGTAGATGGGTGTATAAAACCAATTACAAGGCAGATGGGACTGTTGAGAGGAAGAAAGCTAGACTTGTCATACAAGGATGTAATCAAAAGAAGGGTGTTGAGTATACTCAAACCTATGCACCAGTGGCTAAAATGAGTACCCTTAGAGCTCTTTTGGCTGTTGCAGCCATGAACCAGTGGCATACATGTCAAATGGATGTGCAAAATGCTTTTTTGCATAGAGATCTAAGGGATGATATCTATATGCACATTCCTATAGGTTATGCAGTTTCTGAAAGTTGCACAAGACAGAGGGAGAAAGAAGCATCAGTATGCAAACTTAAGAAGGCTTTATATGGGCTAAAAGAAGCCCCAAGGCAGTGGTTTGCTAAACTTTCAACTGCACTGCTCTTATTTGGGTTCAAACAATCCCATGCAGATCACTCACTCTTTTTTAAAGAGAAAATGATGCATTTACAGATATTCTAATTAATCTATGTGGATGATTTAATCATCACTGGGAATAGTAGTGATGAAATGAAGAAACTTAAAGACTTACTGAGCAGTACATTTCACATGAAGGATCTTAAAGACCTGAGTTATTTCCTAGGCATGGAATTTACTAAATCATCACAAGGCATATTTATCTCCCAGAGAAAATATGCTCTTGACAAGCAAAAATCCCTCAAGCTTCCTTTAGACTGGAACCTCAAAAAGGCACTCCACTGTCCAACCCAGAGTCATACAAAAGACTAGTGGGCCAGTTGATATACTTGACTCTATCCAGACCTGTCATCTCTTTCTCTGTGCAACTATTGAGTTAATTTATGCAGGCTCCTACTTCCATTCATATGTAGGCAGCCAAGAAGGTTCTTAGATACATTAAACAGGCACCTGAACAAGGTATTCTCCTAGCAAGTAATGCAGCAGCTAAGCTTACTGCCTACTGTGACTCAGATTGGGCTTCATGTCCTTTCTCTAGAAGATCAACTACAAGTTATTGCACACTTATAGGTACATCTCCTATATCCTAGAAGAGCAAGAAACAAAGTGTAGTAGGTCATCAGTAGAAGCTGAGTATAGAGTCATGGCTTAGACTACTTGTGAAGTAACTTGGCTTATGTCATTGCTTAAAGATCCAGGCCTCAAGAGGATGAGTGTTGCTGCACTTAAATGTGACAACCAGTCAGCTCTGGCTATAGCTGCTAACCCTGTGTATCATGAGAAGACAAAACACATTGAAGTGGATTGTCACTTTATCAGGAAAAAGGTCAATCAAGGCATCATTCATACATCATATGTTCCCTCACACCACCATATAGCTGATGTTCTCACAAAGGCACTACCTGTTCAACAACACATGAGACTTCTAGGCAAGATGGGAGTGAAAACTTCTCCTCACTCACATCTTGAGAGGGAGTGTAAAGTAGTATAAGTAGTATAATTCCTAGGTTGTTATCAACATGTGACCTGTACATGTAGTGTATGCTTAGGTGTCTTAATATTTTGTCTGTTAGTAGGTAGAATCCTCCTAGGGATTGCTAGCAACTCTTTTAAAAGGAGAGTTGTCTCTTGTAATAGACACAACACATAATATACAAAAAGGATTGTAGTCGCCATTTGAGCTACCTACATCTACCTACATTCTCTCTGTGATTGCATAGCTGATTTCATCAACTCTCACGTTATATTTGTTTACAATTACCATTAACAATAAAAGTGATCCTCATATTTCGCAATTAAGAAGGCTTGCTTTATAGCAAAATAGTGCATCATTAGCCAATAACAAGTGGGAGATGGAAGTTGTTGTTCTAGCCATAAACTTTATCCTCCTATCTCATTCAACTATATCATGGAATAGATGATAGCGGATCTCCTTGTTTAACCCAACTCTTGGTTAGAAGAAGAGCCAATGAATTTCCCATCAACAAGGACCAAGTTACAAGTATATGATTTAACACAAGTTTTATCTTTTTTTTTTTGGGTTTTTTCACCATATACCCTTGACAAAATTTTTTTTGCACCGTATACCCTCGCAAGTTTCCAAATTCACCATATACCCCTCACGTTTGAAAAAATACATCCACTTACCCTTAATGACTAACGGCGTTAACGTCCGTTAGTCATTAACCCCCTAATTCCCCCTTAACTCTAATTAACTAACTTAAACCCTAACCCCCTCTAACCTAATTAACCCTAAACCCTACCCTAATCCTCCCTTAACCCTAATTAACCCTAAACCCTAACCCCACCCCACCCCACCCCACCCCACCCCCACCCCACCCCTTCCTCCCACCACAGTGCAGCCCCCTCCTGGCGGCCCAACCCCCCGCAGCCCCTCCCCCAGCGGCCCCACCCGCGGCCCCCCACTCCTCGACAGTCCCACCCCATGCCCCCTCCCCCGCATCCCCACCCCTCGCGCCCCCCCCCGGTCTCATCGCAACCCCCCCCCTCCCCCCTCCCCTTCCCCCGCAACTTTCCGTCGCACCCAAACCCCTCCCCTCCCTCTCCCCGTCTCTTTAGGATGCCTCCGTCGGATCTCCCCCAGGTACTCGCCTAAGCATCGACGTTGCGGCAATTGGTTCTCTCTTTTCAATGCAGCCCACCTACCGTAAGGCTGCGGAAATCGGGGGGATGAGGGGAGGGGGGTTCGGCGAGGGCGAGGAGAGGGGAGGAGCGGCGGTTCGTGACAAGGGAAGGGGGGAGGAGTTCGCGACGGGCGAGGGAGAGGTGAGGGGGTTCGCGGCTTGGGGAAGGGGAGGGGAGGTGGTGGTAACTGGGAAGAAGGGGGGAGGGGAGGGGTCGGTGGGGGGAAGGGGGAGGGGAGGGGGCAACGGGAAAGGGAGGGGGTGGTGGTGGCGACGGGAAATGGGAGGGGGGGTGGTGGTGGTGACGGGGGTGGTGGTGCGGTGGGGGGGTAAGGGGTGGTTAGGTGTTAGGGCCCAAGTTAATAAATTGGGTTAGAGTTAGGATTAGGGTTTGATTTAAGTTAGTTAATTAGGGTTAGGGGAGGATTAGGGCCTAATGACTAACGGAAGTCTAACACCGTTAGTCAAAAGGGTAAGTGGATGTATTTTTTGAAACGTGAGGGGTATATGGTGAATTTGGAAACTTGCGAGGGTATACGGTGCAAAAAAAAATTAGTCAGGGGTATATGGTGAAAATACCGTTTTTTTTTGAACTTTTTTATGATAGGACTGCATTACCCAATTGATTCAAACTTCAACAAAACTATAAGCTTGGAGGACTAATTTAAGGAATTAACGCCATCTTATCTTATCTTATCTTATCTTATCGTATGTCTTACTTAGCTCCATCTTCAAAATGCCTTACTTATATGCTTGGCTGTTCTGAGCCATGAAACAAACGTCTACCATGAATGTTCCTACTACAAAGCCATTCTCGTATGACTATGCTTGGTAAGACCTTCTTCAGTCTCACACCAAATATTCTGAAATGATCTTTTAAATTGAGTTAAACTGAGTGTGTTCACTATACAACAGGGTGTACCATGATCCAAGGCTATTTTTGCTCAACTGGTCATGTAGAGCTTTCACCATTTTACGATTTTTGCTCATTTATAGTTCTTCAAATGAGCAATGAGTAAGAAAATAGCCTTAATTGGATGTACCATGCTCACGATATACCTAAGTGTATGATAAAAATTGTAAGTCAAAACCAGCGAAAAAAAGCCCTTTGTAAAAAGGTTAGGTAACTAGGCTCAGTGGCTCGTGAGTCATGCTCTTGCCCGTATACTCTAAGCAAAACTAAATTTTATTAATTAAGAAATATCCCATTTGGCCGTTCCTAATTTCCCACCCTGGTTCCAACAACATAACCTCGCCGCGTATTCTAGAATCTTGCTCTCTTCCACGCGTTGATTGATTCACACTATGTTTTGCATTCTTTTTGTTTCACAATTTCACAATTTACATTCAAGACGAAACCTTCTCCTAACCAGTCAAACAATAAGATGATCACCTTTCTTTCCCTACATCAGCCAAAGACGTTTAAAATCTTTTTTTATAAGTACAAATATTTTTCCAAGAATAGGTATCCTACTAGATAAAAAAAACATTTCACATGTCAATTAAGATAAGATTGGTAACAGATTTCAGACTTTGACCACTCGACTAAGCAATACTTGAATAACTAAGGAGTTGTTATATATATTCTCCGGAATCATATATTATTTACACAACAAAATGAAAAAGAATCGGAAACTACTGTATAAATTAGGAAGCTTTTCTCCTCGTAGGCTAAAAACCTCCATGAGAAGACTTTCCCAGGATATTTCCTCCCACTTTCTTGTACTCGGAAGATTACATGTGAAGAATCAACATAAATATATCGCATAATAATCCAACACAAATAGTTATCTTGACTCCATCCTACTAGTTGAATAATCTGTAACCCCATTTTGACGAGAACCTCTGTTTTTTAATTCTATTTTGAATCATTCCCATTAATAAACATCTTCCATTTCCAAACCAAACACGAGGGAGTAAAAAGAAGACCCCATTCCTTAAGCACCAAGAGTACTCCTTTCAAAAACCAACCCCTTGGCCTTAATAATCATCACCTAAATACACCTCTTTCTTTTTTCAAAAGAAACAAAAATAATAACCATGAATAACCTGTTATCAACATCATTCTCGCAGCACCGGAAGAACAACTCCGGCGACATAGAGATGGGTTTGGCAGCAGATGCCGGAGCAAACCTCGAAAAGTTCTTCGAAGATGTCGCGAAAATCAACGAAGATTTGAAGGAGATAGAGGAGCTACAACGCAAACTAAGGGCAGCCCATGAGGAGAGCAAAACAGCCCATAATGCTGGTGTAGTGAAGGCACTCCGGTCCAGGATGGACCAGGATGTAAGCCAGACTCTGAAGAAGGCCAAGCTCATTAAGGACCGTCTTCAGGCCCTGGACCAGTCTAATGCTGCTAGTCGGAGCCTGCCTGAATGTGGCCCTGGCAGCTCGACTGACCGGACCAGGACCTCGGTCGTAGGGGGGCTAGGGAAGAGCCTAAAGGACAAGATGGAGGAGTTTCAAGAGCTGAGGGAGAAGATCAATGGGGAGTATAGAGAGACAATTGAGAGGAGGTATTATACGGTGACAGGGGAGAATCCAGATGAGAAGACTGTTGATTTGTTGATTAGTACTGGAGAAAGTGAAACCTTCTTGCAGAAGGCTATTCAACAGCAGGTTTGTTTTGTCACAACCACTTTCGTTGTTTATTTCTATGTTTTATTTTTAGGAAAAATGGATCGAATCTTCACATTTTGGCTGTCTGCGATTTTGATCACCGGCTACTCATTCCAAAAATGTAATCTGGTGATTAATGTCAACCGTTGAAACAAAAACCCCCACCCCCTCTCGCTCATCTTTCTCTCTCCTCTCCTCATCCTCCCACCCCCAACCCCCCACGCCACCTTCCCTCACCACCATTTCTCTCTCCTCCCTACCACCTTCGTCACCACCTTCACTCCCACCAACAACCACCTCCCGATTTCTCACCATCCCACCCGGCTCACTCATCTCCCTAAACCCTAAACCTAAGCTTTTCCGTGAAATCGCACTCTTCGAACCTCCAACAAACTCGAATCAATCGAACTACGCGGGATTTGTTTTTCGAAATGAAAATCATTCAGAATTAAACTAATTCGTGTTCGTTTTTCGCTATCGTGCTAGGGTGCAAGCATTTTTATTTTAATTCACCCTCAAAGTTAGGGGTATTTAAAAATAATCCAAAGTTGGGGGTATCAAAAGCGTACCGCCCAAAGTTTGGGGTATTCTGATCCATTTTTCCTTATTTTTATGAACTGAACGTCCAAAAAATGAAATGCATGGGATCAGATGAATGGCTGGAAAACTTAATCCCACAATAATATGAATCACATAATTCAAAACGTTACTAATTATAGCGAAGAATATTCAAAGAAGACGCCAAATTGCGAATATATATATCTAAATATATTGCACAAGAAAATAAATTGGATCTAAAATGACAAGGGGATATTTTCTAGTCTTCTGTTGTTTTGGGAAAAGGAGTCCATTTTCGTATTTCTCGTTAACATTTCTTATTAATATTTGAGAGTACATACCATGTCTTGTCAAAAAAGAGGGAGCTTAATTAATGTAAAATGAAATTGGTTGAAATTTCATATATACATAATACATGAATTCAAGCAAATAGTATACAAAATAGATGACTTAAATTAAGCATGCAAACAAAAAATAATCTTGTGTGCAGATTTATTAAGGTTTTACCGATTGTCGAAATATATTGTTAAAAGTTTGACAAGGCAAATTTTATTAAAAATCTATCACTAGGCCTTGATGAAATCTACACCAAACCCCACCTACTCTCCTGAAGAAATTTGATTTCAGCTAGAGCTAACACATAGGATTGTCTTGTCGTATTTGGGTTTGTCTATGAAATTAAAGGGGCTGAAAACCTTTAACACTAACTTGATCCATTTAATTGGATAGGTCAAAACGCTAAACAGTAATTTGATATTAAATAAGTTAAATGAGTGTTGGATCATATACCCTATTGAAGTTGAAAAATATCAACAAAACTTAAAGATAAATAGCTGCTTTCTTAAGTCCAATTTTGTTATCCAACTAGTTCTTGTCCCGGACCATACGCCCCGGATTATTTACTGACATGTATTTAAAGTCTTCAAATATAGAAATATATGTCTTTAAATGAATTCCCCCCCTCCTCCACAAAGCACCAACGTTGTAGTATAGTTGGTTAGTGCGATTAATATATCAAATGAGAGGTCATGGTCAAGTCTTCAAAACACACATTTTTATTGTTTAATGTCTCATTTGATTGTGTGGAGGAGGGGAGAGTACATCTACATGTGGCAGCATGACATTTGTTTGTCTTGGGTTTTAGATATATATATATAGATTGTATCAATTAATTTTTAAATAACACAATTCTTCTAGATATTTGAAACTTGAATAATATTTAGATTATGCTACTCTTACTTTTATATATGAGCTAAACTAAATAAATTTCTACGCTAAGCGGGTAATGGCATATCAATTTCATGTTGAAAAAGCCAACACCAACTTAACCCATTTATTACACGATTACTCTCGTTTGAACCCATTTGACAAACGGGTAATAAAGTCAAATTTCATGTTATATGTGTTGGATCAAGTTTTGTCAACTATACCCTCAACCTCAAGGCCAGCCAACTAGAACGTTAATAGAAGTATATGATAGTCATACTACTAAATGCATCCAAATATATTTTGGCTACAAATAGGAATTCGGATTGACTCAAGTGGTGAACTTTCTCATCTTCCCTAGCGAAGTCTAGGGCTCAATTCTTACCCCCAAGCATTTGCTTGGGGTTGAAAGGAGAGTTGGAGGTGTCCAGTTGTAATAGACATCTGGATGGGGGCCCTATGAGAGATCAGCCCATAGTCTTCTTACATATTTTAAAAATATACATTTTGGCTACAAACATTCCCAAATTAAGAAGTACGGAAATTTTCAATCCCCTTAAAAGGACTATTCTTTTCTTATTCGTATCAGAATTGAATAATATAAAAAAAGTCAAAAGAACGACGTAGTAATTTAGAAAAAATGTGATCAACTATGACTAAATATCAGAAAAATTATTTGTTACGCAACTGCAGGGAAGGGGGCAGATACTAGATACAATTGCTGAGATTCAAGAAAGGCATGATGCTGTCAGAGACATTGAAAGGAACTTAAAGGAACTACATCAGATATTTCTCGACATAGCCGTGTTGGTTCAGCATCAAGGGGAGCAGTTAGATGACATCGAGGCCAATGTTGATCGAGCTAACTCTTATGTTCAGAGAGGTACAAACCAGCTGCATGAAGCTAGAAAGCACCAGAAGAATACCCGGAAGTGGACTTGCTTTGCCATAATTCTGCTGCTAATCATCATACTAATTATTGTCCTTTCTTTACGTCCATGGGCTAGATAACGCTCCTATGCAGCTGGTGAGCCTCTAGATGTTGAGACTCACGCCTGATCTTCTATACCATACACATTATATAGCACTCTTCCGCTGTCAGATATCCCCCTATTTTTTGGTTTGTTTTCCCATGTCGGCTTTTCTAGTCTAATATTCTATGTATATAGATTTGTATCTTGTCGAGAGCATCAGGATTGTTTTATTCAATGAAGATACTACTAAAGATTCATTTCAATAAGCGGAAACAGGTTATGCTTTTGCAAATCGAAAGTGATCATGTTCTGTAAATTCAACTAGACATTACCAACCATCTATTTCAAGTCAACAAACAGATCAAATTTCATCAAACATCAAAAAGGATGAATTGCAAAAACAGATTTGGCCAATTTGTATCATAATAAACAGAAAGCACTAGAATAATATATAGTCTAAAAAAAGCATAGTAAAATCAACAACTTCATTGAGTCATTTCATCTAAGAACTAACAATAGATCGAGCTCAGCAGAACAAGTTTCGACTTATCAATCTTTTCTAAAAACCATCCTCTATTTTCTTGGATTTGGGAGGGGGGCAGCAAAGGAAAAATAACAAACAATCAGATCAAAATTCTGAAAACTTAGACTTCATCCTCATGAAGAAGCATATTAGGGATACCTTTACTGACAGGAAACTTGCGGCCAGTTTCCGGGCAAACAAGGGCGCCTTCTTCGAGGTGAATCTCAAGGAGGGCATGATGGAACTTGGTGAGAAAATCTTGGGAATCAAGTAAAGAAGGGTCAACATCTTCAGGAAGTTCAGAAAATCCCAAGGTCTTGGCAGCTTCAACAAAGGGATTCCACTCAATCTTGGTGAATATGTTCTTAAGGAAGTCGGGATTCCTGTCGACCTCCTTCTCCACTACCTTCTCCGCCTCAATTTTTAAAGGAAATCCATTTTCAACCCCCTTTATGTTTGAAGATAGCATATTGTGGGTTAATAGCCTCATCTGGAATCGTTTCGCCCAAATTAGTACATACACACGCTAGTATAGTACATAGAGCATGGTGCATTAATCAAACAACAGCAAAAACTTGACATAAATTTGTACACAAAGACAAATACCAATGAACATGTACCAACAGCAGAGTAATATATCTTCTAATAACCAAACAACAGCAAAAACTTGACATAAATTTGCAGCCATGAAAGAAAATAGTATTCGAGTACTTAAGCTAACCTTAGGAAAATGTAGAATAATTTTAGCAATCAAAATTGAAAATTGAAAAAACCAGAAACATATCAAATTAATCGAATTTCTCTGCATCACATAATTTCATAATTTATGCCATGAATTCTGGACTACTTTATAGCAAGATAGTAATACCTATGGAAGATTTTAGCATTCACTAAAGCGAAACTTAGTACTGTACAATTTAGCCAGTCGCATACTAGTCAATAAAATTAACTAAATTCTTACTCAAATATTTACTGCTAAGCTACAAACTTTAAATCTTAAAACTTACGATATATAGTACATATATTCCTGAACAAACCTTCAATTTATTAGAATCGTAAAAAAAAAATCCTTCAATTTGTTTCCTCGAAAAGTAACTTGAATTGATGTTGTGGATTCGGTGCCTGGAATGAAATCTGTAATCTATAATATGTAAAGAGAAGTGAATTTCTTTGTAATCGCAGCAAATTCTACGGCTTGGAATTTGGAGAGTTAGGGACTTAGGGTTACAAACTTCTTCTTTTCTATCTTCCTTTATTATTATTATTATTTCTTTTTCTTCTTTCTTTTCTCTATCTCTGCCCTAAAAAAAAAGTTTGTGGGAGTAGACTAGAAAAAGTTTTGCATGAAATGAAATATTGGATTTTACGTTGTATTTCTTGAATTTTTTTTTAGAGGTTGTATCTTTTATAATTGTAAATTGTAATATTCTATAGTTGTACTTAGGGGTGATAATGAGCTACGTTTGTTTGCGAGCACTTCGGGCTCGACTCGTGGTAGCTCGACTTGGATTCGGGATCGACTCGAGACCTTGACGAGCCGAGCCGAACTACGCCAAACTCAGCTCGAAAAGTTCGTAAACAGGCTCGATAATTATTTTATATTAAAAAAATTATTATACCTTAAAGCACTTAAAATTATTATAGGCGAAAACACTTTAAAAAGTTATTATACGTATCCTTTTATGCAATTTTTTACGTTAAACAATTCATGTATTTTCTTTTTGTAGCCTTTTAGATCTAGTTTGCCGATTTTTTATGTACATTTGTAAGTGATTCATTTGGTTAGCATGTAAAAATGAAACAAAATATGTTTATTCATGTTACTTTTTTAATTTAGTATATAATTCTACAAGATTTGTCATGTCGAATATAAAAGTTTAATGTTTTGGTTTATTTTTAATTTCTTTCAAATTGTGCTCGAGCATAGCTCTCGAGCCGAACCGAGCTCGAGCCTTGAGAGAAGCTCACGAGCTCGAGCCGAGCCGAGCTGAGCTAATCGATGAACGAGCCGAGTCGAGCAGAGCCCAATACAGTTTGGGTCGGCTCGTGCAATAAGCACCCCTAGTTGTACCTCTATTAAGGCTATGTTTAGTTCACCTTATTTTTATTGATCTGAACTTATCTGATATGATCTGAACTTATCTGATCTGATTTGATCTGAACTTATCTTTTATAAAACATATTATTACTAATATTATTATTACTTTGTATTTCATTTCTAATATTACTATTACTATCATTTTATTACTATGTGTTTCGTCTACTTGTCCAACAAGTAAGCTGTAGGTGGTGCTTTCTTGTCGAGCAAGTAAACTAGTATCCCTTAGATGTTCTTCTTTGGAGACTTGTGCAACAAGGTCTGAATCAATCCAGTCCAAGCCTGAGCTTTACTCCCGAACCTGCAAAAAGGGACCCACCCTGGAGGTTTGGGTGGTGGTTCCACCTCCGAAGCTTAAGTCAGGTATCAGGAGTTGTAAGAGAAAAATAGAGATAGAGAGAGAAAGTGAGAGAATAGTTTTTCAGAGTAACTTTACACTGTTTGCATTGAATTGTGTGTCTCCTGATTTCAGGGGTATTTATAGTGATAGCAAGTTGACAGCTATCCTTAAAACCTGCCCTAGAATAGTGGCTTCTGATTGGGTGAGAAATCAAAACATGACACGTGGCCAGATCATGACTAGTGGATATCTATTAACCAATCTCCTTGACCACCTTACATTCTTTGGGCTCGATTTCTTGGGCCGAATTTAGACCTTTTAACTCTGCTGAGGGTAGCCCAAAGATGCAAGGCATTTCTTCTCTTTAACTAAGGTGACACGTGTACGGCTCTGATAAGCCCAAGTGTCTCAAAAAGAGCCGTAGATGTTAGACTACAACATTTGCCCCTAAAAGGGCTTTTACTGTTGGCCCATCGACGGTTAAGGCCCTTTTACCCTCAAGGTAGTTCAAATCCAGGTAAAGTGGTGCGCCTTCTTCTGGGTTCTACCGGTCATATTCGACCGTTGTATTATTTTTTCGGTCATTCTTGACCGGTTCCACAAGTTTCTTATTCCTCTATAAATACCCTTGGAGCGAAGACATTGAATCATTTAGCACTTCGAACAAATTTGTCTGAGAGAGAAACTCTGAGAATTTTCTAGAGAGAGAGAGAGATAGATCGTCCAGCTTCAGCATTCTTCACCGAATCGCCCAGACGTTCTTAGCAGGTATCGTTTCTTTGAACTCTTCACTCTTTATTCTTTATTTTTTCTTAGAAAATCAATAAAATGGAATCATCTTCGTCAAATAATCTTAGCCAACCAAGAGCTTGTCTTGACCCTAGAACGATACTTCTTCTTCGGCACATTCTAGAGTTGGGCCTCTTACGGCAGTATATATATTTTCATAGTTTTGGCCAAGAAAGTCGGACGACCCGGTCTTTACTGTGCGGGGTAATCTGGCGCGCGTCAGCAAACGGCCCGTCTAAGACGAAAAGCAATAATCCGTCAAATAGCTCGGACATGGAGGAATCCCTTTGGACGGGTGCCCGATGAGGCAAGAGAGGTCCAAAGTGCTCGGTCTTTGGACGAGGCACCCCTTTGACCATGAGGCGAAGACTCAGAAATAAATCCACGAAACCGGTACTTACGGTAGGGACGCCGAAATGGTAGAGATCGGCGAAGGCAATAACGGTAGCAATCGAAGCCGCAGAAGAATCGGACGAGGCCTCTACTACCTCGTCGGAGATTAGAAGACGTTTAGGTCCCCTTTCGATCCGGGTTTCATTTTGGTCAACCGTAAGTGGTTAGAGAAACTAGGACCGGACCCTAATTATTTATCGTCTTTCATGCCCATGCTTAGGGCTTTTCCTTTGTCATTCCTAACAAGGACACGACGATCTGAGCGCTCCTAAGAACCATTTATTTGTCTATAAACTAGCCTTAGACGTTTGGATTGAGGTTTCCCCTCCATGACTTCATAGAACAAGTGCTACGGCACTACCACATCGGCCATAATCGGTGGCTCCCAACGCTTGGCACAACGTCCCGACGTTTATCGCCGTCTGCGAGCTACGCGGCCTAGCCCTTTCTCTTCGGGCCTTTACCCACATCCACTATGCGGCCAAGGTACCGGGGCCGTGGGCGGGACATGGCTCGGTATCTGCAACCGCCCGCGCTACGACGGCTTGGGGAAGCCTTCGAAAATGCATGAATGGAAAGCCGACTTCATCTTTTTAAAGGCGGCCAATGATTCGGCTGCGAGAGCTATAGATTCTATAACCGGTCTGTCACGAATACGGGACGGAAGCGATCCTGGGCTGGAATTGGAGGACAATTTCGATGAAGAAGTTGTGGAGTACTTGGGAACAAAAGAGTACTCCGGGCCGGCCGACGTTCTATTAAAGGGCCATCCAACTGGATACCTTTTAAGGAAATGTTTTACCAAGACGACTTCTTGGTTCTTTGCCGGAACTTGCGGTTGGCCGATGATAAAGGTATATATTTAAAATCATCCAACTAAAACTCTTCGTCTATAGTCCATTTGGCGAACACATTTTTGTTCTTTGCGGACTCGGTCGGACAACGCCTCGAAGCATCTTGGACGGGGGAGATTAGCATGTCCCAATTTACCGCCAACCTTTGGAAGGAGTTTGCAAAAGAAGCGTCTAGAAGAGGGCGAAACATTGGTAATAAATTTTTTTTTTTTTTTTTTTTTTTTTTTGGGGATCATATGAGCTCGTCCGAAATTGGCATCCAATTTTTGGACGAGGGTCACCCTAAGAAGGAGAACGTCCGGACTTGGATGATCACCTTCTTGGTGCCAAACTTCGTCCGAAGTTGGCATACAATTTTCGGACGAGGGTCGCCCGAGGAAGGAGAGCGTCCGGACTTGGACGGTCACCTTCTTGGCGCCATACTCGTCAGAAATTGGCATCCAATTTTCGGACGAGGGTCACCCAAAGAAGGAGGTCGTCCGGACTTGGACGGTCACCTTCTTGGCGCCATACTCGTCGAAGTTGGCATCCAATTTTTTTCGGACGAGGGTCGCCCCGAAGAAGGAGATCGTCCGGACTTGGACGGTCACCTTCTTGGCGCCATACTCGTCCGAAGTTGGCATCCAATTTTTTCGGACGAGGGTCGCCCAAGGAAGGAGGGCGTTCGAGACTTGGACGGTCACCTTCTTGGCGCCATACTCGTCCGAAATTGGCATCCAATTTTCGGACGAGGGTCACCCAAGAAGGAGGGCGTCCGAGACTTGGACGGTCACCTTCTTGGCGCCATACTCGTCCGAAATTGGCACCCAATTTTCGGACGAGGGTCACCAAAGAAGGAGATCGTCCCGGACTTGGACGGTCACCTTCTTGGCGCCCTACTCGTCCGAAATTGGTATCGAATTTTTGGACGAGGGCCACTGAAAGTATGAGAACGTCCGAGACTTGGACGGGCACCTTCTTGGTGCCCTACTCGTGCGGAGTTGCACAATTTTTTGGACGAAAGTCTTCCATAGAACGTCTATATTTGAACGGTCACCTTCTTGGGGCCATACTCGTCCGCATATTTGCAAATCATCTTTCATTTCGTCTTTCGGGGACGAAGTCTTTGTAATAGCGGTTATAACTTTTGTTCCTAGGACGACCAATTTGATGACTTGTTTACTTTTTTGGGAAAAATGCTCCTACCAACAAACTTCCACGGGAAATCGTCCTCGTCCAAAAAGAGGCCAACTACGGCCGTGACCGGCCTTCGGCGAAGAAGCCTAAGGGCTTCACGAGGAAGAAGGTAGATAAGACGACTCCACTTGGCGAGGTTGGGGAGAGAAGTATGCCTCCCCCATCGACCAAGGTTCCTAAAAGGAGCCTTCGGGTTGCTTGCCCGGGCGAGGAGGGAGAGGGTGCTCATGCGGTTTGTTCCGCTCAACGTCTTCTTGGGCCGACTCTGCGAGGTCAAACCGGAGTGCGCCTTGGCTATAGTTGCACCGGGAATCCGGAGGCTGCGGGTGAGAACTATCCGGGGTTCGGCGGCTCGGTGGCTAGGCTGGTGCCACAAATGCCCTTAGGCTGTTAGGACGGCATCTATTTCGTCCGGGTGAGTCGTATTACCCCAATATAGTTAGGGACGGTGCGGGTCGGTGGACGGTCCATGAGTCCGTCCGATAGACAATCCATCGTCATTCCTATCAAGATAAGCGACTCTCCCCCTCTTTCGGATAAGGGCAAAGGCCCCTGTTTATTCCCCCAACTCCTCCCCTCGGCGATTCGGACGAGGAGTCTTCTCTCTGCTTTCGCCGAAATGTCGAAGGCTTGGAGAAGGAGCGACTAAGCGAGGAGCTCTTCAAGTGCTACCCTGAATCCTACATAAAGGGATTAAGGGGGCGTCTGGCTTGGGCATGTGGGCTACATGTCTCGACTTCTTTTGCCAGGTATTGCTTTTAGCTTTGCTTTATTTTATACTTGATACAAATTTTGATTCTTTTACTCGTCCTAATAACTTGATTTGTTTTCATTGTTCCGGCTTCGGCTCGCCGCATGCTAAGCGAAGAATGGGCGAGGGAGCTCGGAAAAGAGAACAAGCACCTCGTCCATCTTGCTACAACGGCCGGCGACAAGGCCATTCATGACATTGAGATGGCGAATACTCTCCATCGTCGGTCACTCGATGCATTGGAGAAAAGATCGGCGGGAACTTGAATCCAAGAACAAGAAATATCTTGTTACCATCAATGATCGGTACAAGGAGAGAGACCATCGAAGATGATCATCAACACTCTCTCTCTTGATCTTAAGGGTGAGAGAGACGCCGCCCTTCTTGTCATTTGCTCGGGTGAGAAGGGAGAATATTCTTCTAAGGGCGGAAACGCTCGTCCGGAAAAGACGGTGTCCCCAAACCTTTGACGATGCCAAAAGGGCCTTGAACATGTTATAGAAACGTCCGAGGGTTGGGCCGTCAAGGCCTTGAAATCTTAGGTGAAGCCGAGGAAGTCCCGAGCTTTGTCCGTCGCTGGAATACCAACGAGTGCCCATAGGGCCATGGTTTGTGTCTTGAGGATCCTCCGGAGTTTATAGAGTGCGGCGACGAGGCTTCAGAAGATGAGGAGCTGAGGACAACCAAGAAACTCATGTTGAAGACGAAGCCTAGTTTTAGGTTTATTTTTCTAGTTTCTTTGGTTATGCTGCCGTTGTAGCCTTAGTCCTTCGGTAATCTTATTTTGTAAATTTTACTCATGATATATATGAAAGACTTTTGCCATTTGCTTGCCTCTTATTTTCATCAATTCCCATTTGACTATCACATTAACTTTGAATTGTTTCTAAGTACAAAAGTTGACTCGTCTTGAACATCGTAGACGATGCATAATATGATTGAAACACTTGTTTTGGACGACCTTGTTCTCTTGAGCTCGTCTTTTAGGCTTCTATCATTCCCCCCTTCTTGGGCTTAGTTCAACCGTACATGGTGGGCGAGCCAAAGGCCAAGAAGGAAAGCGGCAATCTTTGGCCGAGCTCTTTGAAACTATCGGACGAGCTTGTTATATATCTTTGAACGCATGTTTTAGCCGGCTTCCTTGAGGGAGCAACACTCGTCATTAAGTAGCGATCCCTTACTAGGGTCTAGGCTACTTAGGCGCCGTGCTTGTGAAGATAAGTATCCTTTACTAAGGACTTATTTCAGGCCAGCTTTCTCTCAGAGACTTTGACGTTACTCTTACTAGAGGTTTTGTCAGTTTGACGGCCTTGTATGTGCTATACTTTGGCCGGTCTCTTCGATGGAGTGATGTTCGGCATAAAAATGAGTAATTGTGACGCTTTTCTTTTTTATCCAAGTTCTTGTCACTTTTAGGCGAGTAGCGATTTAATGCCCCAAAGTGAGTTAACTTGGTGAAAATAAACAAGGAAATAAGAAAGTAGGAATTGTATTATATGGATTTTGCTTGACGGAATGCCAAGATGCATGTATACAATTCTTTTTTTCTAACATGTGCCGCGGCACTTTGGATTAACTACAAACTACTTCATAGACATTCGACGGTGGATTGAATTAGACGTGATACTTTTTCAAATTATCGGAATTCCAAGTACGGCGTGCTTGGTCGTCCATCCAGATCTGAAGACGAAAAGTACCCTTGCTGCGGCTCTTGGATAATCATGTAAGGTCCTTCCCGATTAGGTGTTAGCTTCCCCTAACTCTTTTGCTCGTCCAACCGCTTCCATCTTTCTAAGGACAAGATCCCCTACTTTGAGCGGTCGTCCTAACAACTCTTTTGTTAAACTCCCGGAGCCATACGCGGTTTGTACAATTGCATTCTTAGCAAGGCATTGCCCCGACTTCGGCACTTGGTCCAAAGCCGTGCGTAATGCGGCCCGGTTGGCATCTTCGAGTACGGCATAACTCGCGGGGTGGGTTCTTCAATCTCTATGGGCGAAGACGGCTTACGTGTCGTAGACTAACATGAAGGGCGTCTCCCCGGTAGAGTTCTTGGCGGTTGTTACGATGGACCATAACACCAAGCTGCGGCTCTTGACCCATTGTCCCTTGGCGTTTTCTAGCTTCTTTTTGATTCCATTTGATAGAATCTTGTTGAAGGACTCTACGCGCCCATTTGCTTGTGGGTGGGCAACGGCGGCGAAGTGTGCTTTTATTTCTCTTTACGCAACCACTCCTTCGGTTTAGGTGTTTCAAATTGGGGGCCATTATCAAAGACGATGGGTGTGGTATGCCAAAACGGGTTATAATGCTTTTCCGGATGAAGCCCTTGACGTCGTTCGTTGTTATTCCTCGCATGGCCTCTGCCTCTATCCATTTAGTGAAGTAATCAGCGGCCACTATCACAAACTTCTTTTGTCCCGGACCCTTTGGGAAAGGTCCTAGGATATCCATGCCCCATTTGGCAAAGGGTAAAGGGAACAAGATGGGGGTTAAGTAGTTGGACGGCTTCGATGCACATTTCCATGCTTCGGCATTGTCACACTTCTTTGCATAGACTAGAGCGTCTTCCTTTAAGGTTGGCCGGTAGTACCCCGTCCTTAGAGCCTTCTCCCCTAAAGCTCTTCCCCCGATATGAGAAGCACAAGCTCCTTCATGGAGTTCTTTCGGGACCTCAGGACCATCTTCTGCGGTGACGCGCTTGAGCGGAGGCCGGTTGAATGATTTCTTGTAAAGTGTCTCGTCCCATAGCTCAAACCACTTGTCCCTAGCCTTCACATACTTGGCCTCTACGGGATGCGAAGGCAATCGTCCCGTCTTCTTGTATTCTATGATCGGCTCCATCCCAGGACAGTCCGCGGGCGAGAAACATAATCTGCTCTTGATCTATGCTCTTTTTGGGTTTGACTTCCCAAAATATTGTTCTTGGCACATCACCTTCGGTAAGGCGCGACTTCGGAGTGCATACGCTTGATGATTTTCGACCTTGGTACTTGGTCGGGGACAAATCGTTTTAATGGCTCTATCTCATCTTTGATGAGTTGCATGTATTTGCTCATTGATGCTTCTTTGCATTCAAAATCTCCATTAACCTGGTGACCACTAAGAGGGAGTCAGATTTGGCCTCGATCTCAGCAGCTCAGGCCGCTTTGCACATTTTGATTCTGCTAAGAGTGCCTCGTATTCGGCTTCGTTATTGGATGCTACGGCTGGAATCTTAATGCATATTCAAACTTGTCCCCTTCGGGAGATTGGCAAATGATTCTGCTCCACGTCCATTGATTGTGGGCGAGCCATCAACCATGAGCGTCCAATGCCTTCTTCCTCTTCTTTGGATCGGATATCGGCTCTATGGTGGCCGAGTAAGTTCGACTATAAAATGCGCGAGGCTTGCCCTTTAATGGGCGTCCTTGGTTCAAAGGATATATCAAACATGTTAAGCTCCACCGCCCATTTTAACATTCGTCCGGCGGCTTCCATCTTCGGTAGAACTTGCTTAAGGGCGATCGGTGTAGACGATTATGCGTGCGCCGAGAAATAGGGCCTTAACTTTGCTGCTGGCCATGGCGAGGGCCGATCCAAACTTCTCGACGGGAGTGTACCTATTTTCCGCGTCTTTGAGTACGTGACTCACGAAGTATATTGGGACTTGGACGGATTCTCTTTCGGCCCGGCGAACGGCACTCACGGCTTGAGGCGGACAACGCCAAATATACAAACGGCTTCTCCCCCTCGGCGGGTGACCGACCTAGGCGGTGCCGAAGGTGGTCCTTGACTTCTTTGTAGTGCTTGCTCCGCCTCATTTGTCCATTCAAACTTTGCTTTTTTTCTTAATGGTGGCGAAGAAGTGATGGCACTTGTCGCTGACTTAGGCAAGAAACGTCCGAGGGCGGCCCAAGCAACCCGTCGGTCTACGAACTTCCTTTACCTTTGACGGAGACTTCATGTCTAAAATAGCTTGTATCTTTTCGGGATTTGCTTCAATTCCCCTTTGATCCACCAAGAAGCCTAAAAACTTCCCCAAACAAAACTCCAAACACACATTTCTTTGGGGTTCGGCTTTAACTTGTATTTCTGAGAGTTTCAAAAGTTTCTCTCAAATCACCAACATGATTTTCTTCTTGACGGCTTTTGACTATCATATCGTCGATATATGCCTCCATATTTCTTCCCGATTGTGGGTGAAAAACGGTATTGATCAATCTTTGAAAAGTGGTCGGGGCATTGCGCGGGCCGAATGGCATTCTCGACCCGGCCATACAGTCCTTTTCGGTAATGAAGGACGTCTTGTCACGATCCTCGAGGCCACATTGGGATTTGATGAAAGCGAGAATAAGCGTCCATGAAGCTCGGCAAAGCATGACCCGGTGTAGAGTCCACCCGGGCGATCCCGACTTAAGCGAGGGAAGCTGTCCTTAGGACAAGCCTTGTTGAGGTCGGTGTAGTCCACACACATCCTCCGAGTGCCATTGGGCTTTGGCACCATGACCACATTGCTATCCGGTCGCGGGTAATAGGTTTCTTTGATGAACTTGGATTCCAACAACTTCGAACTTCTTGGTCAACTTTGATTTCTAGCCAGGTCCCAAATGCCTCTTCTTCGACGAACGAGTTTTAATTTTGGATCAACATTTAGCAGATGGACGGCTTACTGGATCAATTCCGGGCATTTCTTCAACTGATAGGCAAACACGTCACGAAATTCTTTGTGAAGGCGATTAAGAGGCTTTTTAAGCCCAAGAGAGTGAAGAACCAATTTTCAAGGTTCGCTGCGGACGAGCCTCATCCGGACGAGGCGTCTTACGGGGCCTCGGCCGGTTACGGGCGCTCTATTGCTAGTCCCGTGATGGCCATCACTTCTTCGGAGCAAGGGAGGCTCTTCCTTGATGATTTCATATTTTCTCTTTTTCTTTGGGAAGATGCTCGGACGCCTTCCTTGAGGGAGCGAGAGGCGTGCGAGGGCTCTCAATGGCCGTCTTCAATGAGGCCAAGTGGTCCTTGACTATCCGGACGTTTTCCTCTCGCTAACCACCTTCGTCTTATCCTTCTCTATTTCGGACGTTTTCCTTTCACCCGCGCAACTGCGTCGATCTTCATTGCACATCTTCCATGATGACGGCTTGAGGGTAGTCGAGATAACACTCCCCTAGCCACTGCTTTGGTCCCCGTATAATGAGCCGATCTTGCCATCATCACACTCATACTTCATCGACATCGGGTGGGTAACTATAACGGCTTTGACGTGATTCGGAGTTGGTCGCCCAAGAATGACATTGTAAGTTCGTCAAATCTCGGACTACCGAGAACTTGATAAACAAAGTTCTAGCGGCATCCTTTTCTCCCGCTCCGAACAGGCAAAGTAACGGTTCCCATTGGGTGGATGACTCCTCCCCCAAACCCTATGATGGGATGGTGAACGGGAACCAAGTTCTTCTCATCAAATTTTAATGCGGACAAGCGATCGGCGGCGATGATGTCCGTCGAGCTTCCGGTGTCGATCGGGAATTCTTCTTACTCTCAAGTTTGCTATTTTCATTTCTACAACCAAAGGATCGTCATGGGGAGTCCTCGACTTGCCCCGATCTTGCTCACTAACTACCACCCTTGGGAAGGGCTCGGCCTTTGTCGATCGGCTAACAAAACTTGGCCAAGCTCCCTAAGGTAGTTTTTGTGTCCTCTATTGGTTGGTCCTCCGGCGATAAACCCTCCGGAAATTACGAGTACAACATCCTCGTCATGTGCTCTCACTTTCCTTCTTCTTAGGCGCGATTGTCTTTTCTTTGAAACTTCCTTCCCCCTTGAGGCATATAGGGGTTCATCTTTCCCTTTCGAGCTAGCTCCTCCAAAGCCTTCTTGAGGTGCTTACATTCATTAGTTTCGTGACCGTGATCCTTGTGGAAGTGGCAATACTTGCTCTTATCTCTATTTCTATAAGGGGTTTTCATCTCATTTGGGGCCTTAACTCATATTGATCCTTAATCTCCATGAGAATGGAGTATTGGTCCTTGTTAAATTCAATAGGATTGGATGAGGATGGCTCGACCTCTTTTCTCTTGCTCCTTCTAGATGAAGTGGTGGTGGAGGTTATAGCCCGAGTCTCGGCCTTCTTGGGGTTGCTCTTCTTTGGGTGAGCAACCTCTTCGGGCTTCTTAGACTCGGGATGCTTTGCCTCGGCACACACTTCGGTAGCGTGAATAAACGCTTCGGCTTCCCTTAAGGCTTCGGCAAGAGTGGAGATTTTCTTTTTAACAAGATCAAACTTAAAGCTTCCGGCCTTAGACCCCTAATGAAGGCGTCAAAGGCCACTCCGGCATTAAGATCTTGGATGCGAAGGGCTTAAGGTTGAATCTCTTAACGAAACTTCTAAGAGCCTCCTTAGGTCCCCTGGACGACCTTGCCTAGGTGCATGCTTGTTTTTTTGTTCTTGCTTGTTGGCAACAAAGTGACTAGTGAATAAGAAGCGAGTTAGTGAAATTATTGGGCGAATTGGGTGGAAGATTGTTAAACCACTTCGAGCTACTCCCTTGAGTTCTTTGGGAAGTTCTTACACCGAGTAGCATCATCTACTCCTTGGACGTACATCGATGTTTGTAAGCGAGATAAGTGATCATCGGGATCTGTTGTTCCATCAAAAGGTTCTATAGTAGGGAGTTTAACCTTTGGGAAGGGGGGCGCCTCCATTATTCTGGCCGAGAATGGAGTGGGCCAGTTAATCTGGAGGGCTCCCATCTGTCCCTCAATGGGTATGTACTCCTTACGATATTCCTTTAACAGGATCGGACGACGTGTTTGCGGGCAATGGACGCCTTTATAGACCGTGGGTTGAGCCCTTTGTCTTCTCTGTCGTGGATGAGCAAGAGAGTGACTTAAACTTCGTCCCTCCCCTACGGACGACAACCTCAAAGGAGGGTCTCTCGGGTATGATGTAGAACTGTCGGCGATCGTTGTATTCTTTCTTGCTCTCTTTGCTTCTAGATATTCTCTGGCATCTGTTTCCATTCGGTGTCCGCTTGGACGAACATGGTCCTGGGTCCTTACCACCAGGTTCCAGTCCATCTTCCTTCGCTGTTCATTATCCTCTGGCTGCTTTCCTCTTGCCGTTCTCCTAGAGTGTTCTGACGAAGCAGTCGACTAGGACACGGACGATCGTCTTGGGAACGTCCCCTAGGGGAGGTGGATTGTTAGCGGTGGCTCGGGGTTAAGCGGAAAAACAACATATTGCTCTTGATCTGTTTCTGGACCACTGCTGGCCATCTTTGCCCGGAAATCATTCAAGGCGTTCTCTAGATGGGCGGCGATCCTGGGACGTTCAAGATTCTCTTGAATGACGGGTTCTTTGGCTTGGTCCAGTAACCTGGACGATGGACGGGGGTCTATCCCTTCCTCGAGGTGGTCTCTCGTGTTCTACTGTGTCTTCGACATTAACTTGAAGACTTCGGTTTCTGGCAAGGTTGGACGATTGACAATCAGTCATCGTTGCGTCTCCCCACAGACGGCGCCAAATGTTTCGTCTACTTGTCCAACAAGTAAGCTGTAGGTGGTGCTTTCTTGTCGAGCAAGTAAACTAGTATCCCTTAGATGTTCTTCTTTGGAGACTTGTGCAACAAGGTCTGAATCAATCCAGTCCAAGCCTGAGCTTTACTCCCGAACTTGCAAAAGGGACCCACCCTGGAGGTTTGGGTGGTGGTTTCCCCCTCGGAAGCTTAAGTCGGGTATCGGGAGTTGTAAGAGAAAAATAGAGATAGAGAGAGAAAGTGAGAGAATAGTTTTTGGAGTAACTTTACCTTTGTTTGCATTGAATTGTGTGTCTCCGATTTCGGGGGGTATTTATAGTGATAGCAAGTTGACAGCTATCCTTAAAACCTGCCCTAGAATAGTGGCTTCTGATTGGGTGAGAAATCAAAACATGACACGTGGCAGATCATGACTAGTGGATATCTATTAACCAATCTCCTTGACCACCTTACATTCTTTGGGCTCGGCTCTTGGGCCAGAATTTAGACCTTTTAACTCTGCTGAGGGTAGCCCAAAGATGCAAGGCATTTCTTCTCTTTAACTAAGGTGACACGTGTACGGCTCTGATAAGCCCAAGTGTCTCAAAAAGAGCCGTAGATGTTAGACTACAACACTATGCACACCTTTTAATAATAATAATAATAATAATAATAATAATAATAATAATAATAATAATAATAATAACAATAACAATAACAATAACAATAATAGCATAATTAGTTTCTTTTTTTTTGAAAAAGAACACATAGTATATGAACATACAATTAAAAATAAAAGAACACATATTTTAGGTTAAAAAACATATTGTTTATGGTACAAGGAACATATTGTTCATGTGTAAGGTCCGTTTATAATAAGAATTTAGGTAGTAATGAAAGAGCATATAATGATAATAAAAAAAGAACATATATTGAAAAAACATACAAAATATATTTAAAGAACACAATCTAAAAATAAACATCATATATACTATTATCATGTTCTTTGCATGTACAATATCAAAAAAAACATCGCATATCAAAATTGTTAATTAGAACAAATATAAAAAAGAACACGTACAAATGCCAAAATAACATTCTAATTCTTGAACACAAATGGTTTGAAATAGTGACATAAATGACATTTATAACGATAGCAACGACATTAATAATAATTACCAATATTAATAATTAATAAGTACAACAACGACAATAATAATAATCCTTTTGAATAAATATACTAGTAAATAGTAGCAGTATTAATAGTAATAGTAATAGTAATCGTATAAAGTAATACTAATAATAATAGTAATAATAATAATAATAATAATAATAATAATAACAATAATAATAATAACAATAATAATAATAATAATAAAAATAATAATAATAAAGTAATAATAATAATAATAATAATAATAATAATAATAATAGCGTATGTAACACTAATAATCATAATAATAATCATAATAATCATGATACTAACAACAATAATAATAACAATAATAATAAGTTTTCAAATATAAGCATGATATGAACTTATCTGATCTGATCTGAAATAAGTAAAAATAAGGTGAACGGAACATAGCCTAAGTCAATCTTAAATTTTCCGATTATTTTCTTATTTTCATTTCTTTAGACTTACATTAGGAATAAAATTTGCCCACAAAAAATTAACCCTACTGCTCCATTGCGTCCTACCCTTTTAAAGTTGAAACATTTCTATTCCTTCTAATATAAGTCTACAAAACTTAAAATAAAAAAAATAACGAAAAAAATTAACAGTGACTTAAAGTGTAAAGCTTATTTATTTGCATTAAAGATCCAAAATCCTATTTTAAAGCCCAATTAATTATTCCTAATAATTAATTGTATTTTGAGCCCATAAAAATATTTTGAGCCCAATCCTTTGAAAAAGCCTATTTAATTATTCATGATAATTAATTATATTTATTTATTATTTTAATAAATATTTTCAGTAATAAATAAATATTTTCAAAGATATTTTTAAAATTGAAATCAGATTTTATCTCGTAAAGTTGATTTCCGGATTTAAAGGATAAAAGAAAATCATTAAAAAATGCGTTTAAGAAAAAAAGGCTGTCAAAGCGTGTCTGACACGTGGCTCTGTGCGTCACGCAGAGTTGTGCGCCTAGCACACTCTTTGCGTGACTCGCAGTTTGCTTTACTATATTTTTCTAATATTTTTGCTATAAATAAGCCGTGATTTTCCGAATCTTAGAAAACACTTTTCATATACGCTCTACACTCGAATACTTGCGAATTCTCTCGAAAAACTCTCAAACTCTCCCACTTACAAACACACAAACATATATTCACGAATCTACAAGCATATACTTTGATCGATTTTCACAAGCGTTCGTTTAAAAGGCTTCACGATTGCTTTTCCCGAAGGTCGTTATTCTCTAGACCCAAGCCACACCGATATATTCCCTAGGGTCTTTGAATAAATTTCTTATTTATTTTATTGAAGTTATTAACGATTTGTTTCATGATGTAGATTTTTAATAAAAGTTCGTTCTTTTGTACATTCTAATCTTTATTTCTTTCCTTGCTTTTATATATGGTTATGATTGTCCTGTTCATGTTTTCATGACATCACATGTTATTATTGCTAATCAAGACCTAAGGAACTGTTTTAATATTAATCAGATAATTTGGACAACCTGTTGGGAACCTTGTAATTTTGATTGTTTAATAACTTGTCACCAAAAAGTAGTCCTTGATGTGTTTAATCAACCAATTTAGACTAATATTTTTAGGGTGCTTGAAAATATTATCTGGTTATTCTTTTGCATAAACATTGATATGAATCGATATTAAGTAGAGGCCAGCAATGGGCGAATGTGGTTCATGACCGCTTTCGTACCCTTACCCCCGAACTCAATCTATGGTTCATTGACCATTGATAGAGTCATGACGATGAAATCTACATTGGATAAGTACCTAAATTGTCCCTACGATTTCCCAACATCCAATTAGGTTTATGAGTCTTCCTTTAAAGACTTATTGGCAATTTCTTTCAATTCAAGAACGGTTTCAATAAAACCTTTACAAGAAAGTATTCAAATATGCGCTTATATTGCGTAGGTAAAATAAAATCACACCTATATGTACGTTTTCTAAAATTTTCCTAGTTAGAGAATAATTTTCAAAAAACCCACTAAACAATTCGGCTCTCTTTTTATTAAGGAAAAATTGATTTAAACAGTCCCAACTATGGGCGTCCTGACAAAAATAGGTTCAACTATCGTTTTTTATTGTTCAGTCCCAACTTTACCCCCCCCTTTACACTGGTGGTCCAAGTCGACTGATGACTTGCTAAACCGGTAAAAAAATCCTATTTTCCTTTTTTCTTTTTTTTTTACCTGTTTCTTCCACCTCTTCCTTCAGTCTTTCTCTCTCCTCTCTCCTTCCTCCCCTTCCCCTACCACCCCTCCTATTCCCTCTCCCTTCCACCCAAACGACAACCTCTCTCTCACACCTGAAACCCGAACCCGTGAAACCCCAAGCCTGTGAAGCCCGTGCTACCGGCGCGGTTGATGTTGGTTGCCGGTGATGGGTCGCGCAAACCTTGTTCGCGTCGCGCATATTCTCGTTACGGTTTCGGGGCGGGGGAAGTCTTCGAGGGGGGGAGGTGGGGGAAGGGGAGGGGTTTCGAAGGCCCAGGGGATATGTGGCGGGGGTAGGGGAATGTTTTAGGGCAGGGCGGGGGAGGGAAAGGGGAGGTGGGGGAAGGGGAGGGATTACGAGGTCGGGGGATGGATGACGGGGTAGTGGCGGGGAGTTTTAGGGGCGGGGGGGGGGGGGGGTCGCGGGGGGAAAGGGGAGGGTAGTGGAGGGGGAAGGGTTTGGGGCGGGGAGGGTCGACGGGGGCGGGGGAAGGGGAGGGTAGTGGAGGGGAATGGGAGGGGTTTCGGGCGGGGGAGGGGTGGGCGGGGATGCGTGGCTGGGGGGGTGGCTGGGGATGCGTGGCTGGGGAGGGATGGCTGGTGGCAGAGGAGAGCAGGAGGGAGTAGTGAGGGAAGGAGGGAGAAAGAAGATTGAAAAAAATAAAAGTAAATGGCAAATTACCTGACAGCAGGTTTTTTTACCTGCTGGGACTACTATTGTAATTACCCTTCAAAGTTGGGACTGAATAATAAAAAACGATAGTTGGGACTGTTTTTGTCAGGACGCCTATAGTTGGGACTGATTAAATCAATTTTTCCTTTTATTAAAGCATTGATTGCTTTGACGGACACTTAGCGGATTTGCCACCTAATCTAGCGTAAGCCACACAACCACCAATGTCTAATTAATTAAGCTGTTCCCAAACTCAAATTATTGGGTTTTGGGCTTTTGGCAGCTGCTCCAACGTCTACGTGTATTAGTCAGAAAAAGGGTCGTCCCTTTGATTATTCTACGCACAATCGTCAACCTGCACAGCTGCACTGCTGTACAGGACCTTCAAAACAAATCCAAACCCTCAAACAAAATTTCCATTTCTTAAAAGTTATATTTCTGCGGATTTCCATAATTCTCAATTCTGATCTTGATGTTGTTTCTTCAAACCATTTGTTATCTTCTTTTATGGAGTTGTTTTTGTTTCACGGTAGAATCACAATGCAATAGAGGGTGTCCTTTAGCTTTAGCTTCATACTACTTATGGAGTCAGGCAAATCTTACATTCGTAGCCCAAGTTTTCAATACTACTGGACCTGAAATCTTGAGTTATAATCCAAGTGTTCCTGACCAAGATAGACTTATATCTTCTACTAGAATCAATGTTCCATTCACCTGTGATTGCCTTAATAATGGCCAATTTCTGGGTCATATGTTTCAGTATAGGATTACACAGGATGATACTTATGATAGACTTGCTAACACTTACTATTCTGGGCTTACTACTGCAAGATGGATTGAGAATTTCAATAATTTTCCTGTAAATAATATACCTTTGGGTTCACTTGTTAATGTTCCTGTGAATTGCTCTTGTGGGAATAGTAATATTGATAGAAATTATGGGTTGTTCATGACTTACCCGCTTCGTCCTGGAGATACTTTGTCCTCCGTTGCGCGGTACTCGAATTCCACCTCGAGTTTGTTGCAGAGGTACAACCCAAATGTGAATTTTAGTGCTGGAGCTGGAATTGTGTTCATTCCTGCTCAAGGTATTTCTTTCTGATGAAGAAATTTTTGTTGTTTGTTTTAAATGTTTGAACCTGTTTGTCTTGTAATGCTGTTTAATTACTGGATTGATAGTTACCTTGTGAATTCTTGCTAAAGGTATAACTTCATATAATGGAAATTGTGTTATTTGTAAATTGGAGTTATGCATTCTTTGATGAAGATGAATTTGGGTAGGATCAGTTTCGTTGATGATCGATGTGGAATGTGTTTATGATGTAGTTCCCCCTCTGTGTTTTGCTTAGGTGCTCAATTTTCATGCCAAAGCCACTATGAGAAAATTTTAGCAAATTTGTGTTATGGTGTAGAGTTTTTGAGAGGTTTCACTCTTGTTTTACATAATTTTAACTAGAAGATGTTTGCTCAAGACAAACCAATGAATTGCTTACCTTATGATAAGGCCTGGTTTAGCATTTAGGAAACTGCATCCTTGCATCTTCATACTTGACTTGCAAAAAGCTTTTGTAGAGTATGAAAAAAATTATTTGGTAAGTTAGTAGTTAGTTATTCTTATGCATGTAGAGGGTAATAAGAACAAAATGAAGAAGATGAAGTTAGGTGGTGATAGAGGAGATGATGTAGATATTCCAAGGAGGGAGCGATGGGGAGGGGAATTAATACCCTCATTTTGTGGGTAAAGATTACCCTAGGGAGATTGTTCCATAAAAAATTCATTAGCATGTTCAAAATAAACTCCATGCTTGAGTAGGGCTGAGGCTATGTGCACCTTGGTCTAAGAAGATAATGGTGCTAAGTTTCTACAACATTTTCAAATAACGAACATTTGCTCTGAGTCAGTAATGAGACGGACTTGTCTCCGCTTCTATTCTTTCAGAGGTTCTGTCCAAAAAATATCTCAATTTTTTTTGGGGATTTCATGATTTCCATCTAAAACTGAAAATATGAAAGAAGTCAGTGTGGAAAGACATCAAGACTTGATATTGTATGATAATGTTTAGGTGATACATGCTTCACATATTGGAACTATCTTATGAGGGGAGATAGGAACGTTGTCATGTGGATATCTGTTATTTGGGGAATTTTCCATTTTCCTTCGCTGTGAAGGTTTTCAAATGATAAAAGATAAGCTAGCATTAGATTTGGTAATTGAAGCAGCAAAACGGTCCTTAGGTATTGGTGTAACAGTTCAGGTGAATTAAAATATTGCAAGAAACCCAAATCCACCAGCTATCCGTTTTACTTATGCTAGAAGACAAACAGGCAGCCAGGGGAAATAAGTAATCTAGCTAAAAAGTTAGTTATATAAGGGGAAGGTTGTTAGGTGATGTCAGGGAATAATATAGAGGAATAATCTAAAGGGGATGTATCTGTGTACCTGAGCCTTTATATAGAGCCAGGAGTAGTGAGAGACGGGTATCCAAATTTGAGTGAGGTAAACACATTAGAGGGAGAGTCTCACATCTTGAATAGTGAGAGGTTGTAATTCAGCAATCATTTGGTTATCAATATCTTACTATTTTGGTTACTAATTGCTGTTCTTCATGCTATTTCACTGAATTTGTGCTTGATCAGATCCGATCTCTAGCAAATATCTAGTGTTTATATAAAAATTACATAATTAAATTGGAAGGCATAAAGAGATATGTTCTTTTCCTTGCGCAGGTGAAAAGCACAAACACTTTGAGCAAAATATTATAAGACCTCAATTGTTGCTATTAAGTTTGCTATGACCAATCCGAATCCAGACCTAAACATTGGAGGATTTTTTCCTTCTAGTGATTAGAAGGGGGGGCTGTGCTCTTTGTCAAAGGACCAACTCAACCAAAAGCTTAAGCTGATGGTTGGAGTCCCATGAATAGTTTTATACTCTATCACGCCCCCTCACGCGAGAGCCCATTGGGCTTGAAGTGTGGATGCAGCACAAGCCTCCCTCATACCCGGCGCTAAATATTTCACTTAGAAAGGAGGGGTGGATGAGATTTGAACCCGTGACCTTTATGTCACGCTGGCTCTGGTACATGTCAAATGACCAACTCAGCCAAAAGCTTAAGCTGATGGTTGGAGTCCCATGAATAGTTTTATACTCTATCACTCTTTGCTAGCGATATCGGAGGACATTTTTTTCCGTCCAAGTAATTCACTCCCAACCATCCCACTCTCAGAAATAAAGGAAAGATAAAAGTTGCTCTGCTTTCTTGTCTAGGAAGAATGTGATGTCATGTGTATGAGCATTTTGGTGTGCCAAATATGTTAGAAGCCCACTGCCCTTAGATGAAATACCATAATAACTGTTCACTATTTAAATTCTTTCAACTGCACCATACCAATGCAATCTCACTTTAGAGTTTCAGTGAAGGCTATAAGGCACAATTATGGGACGAAAGTAGCCTATTATTTCGTGATGGTCTAAAAAAGAATGTGTCTGTAATTTAGGGACGGATGGTGTGTTAAGTATCAATGGATATCAGTAAACCAGTGAACCAGTAAACATATACTACATTGATTTGGTTGTAATTCCAAGAGATTGATTAAGAAACAATTTCATAATGTCTTCCCCTTGTACTAGTATTTGTCTACATGTACATGTGATTGTTTGATTGCTCTGAAATTTTGTGGTTCCTTATTAGCGCATGAACTTTGAAACTGTGTCACTGAAGAAATTTCATGTTCTGATTGCAGACAGAAATGGACAATATCCTCCTATTCCCTCAAGGTATGGTTCTATGGTTCTATACTTCTATCATAATAATGTATGCATATGTCAAGCGGAAATTCCACCTTGTACCTCTGGTTTCGGATATTTAGTTTTTGGGACAGTCAATGATTCTTCTAACTACTCTATGCTTATTTCAGATGTCACATGTATGGGGTATATTTTTGTTAGTTTTCCCTTAGTTTGCAAATTTTTGTGCATGGACTAACTCTATGCTCCACTATCCCACCATAATGCCCTTATCTCTATTTTGGGTTGTCTAGCTTCAATTGTTACTTTCTTTCGCAATGTGGAAATATGGATGTAGAATCAACAATGTTACGCCTTCAGTTCAATTTTGAAAGAAACAGGACTTGGTTAAACCTATAACCATCTAAACTGCAAAAATCTAAATGTTGACCTGACCCGATATCCACCCGTGACCCTATCTAATTATGACCTAACCTGAAAGCTGACAGACCCAAGATAACCCCCGAATCTGTTCTTGATGGCCGTCTGCCACATGCGGAAGGAGAGAGAGGGGTCATGAGTCATGACTATAGGGGTAAATGCTCTTGAAAGATCAGTATTTGTGTCGGTTATTCAGACATCAGCAAGACACATCTAAGGAAGAATAATGCGTGAAAGTTGAAAATTTGTAAGGACAAATTAATTACTTGAAAATCTTCCTTACGTATGTATAACAAGTCACAAGTGTTTGACGTCTGGCATTTAGTAGTTATTTGTCCCATGTAAATGAAAGGAAGGTCTATTTGAGGTATGTACATGGCCTGCTTCTCAGAATATATTGGAGACTGCATGTATCCGAAATCAGATATCCCAAACCTTAGGGTAGTGGTGCGAATTCCTAAAGGTAAACTGAATAAGTTTCTCATCCCATGGTTTAAATTATCTATTAATTTTTTTTTCCTTTTATGCCTTTTGCAGCTCAGGTGTTTTGGCGTCCTTTGTTGTCTCCTTTTGGGTTGATCTTACCGCTGTTATAGATGAAACACCAGTGAGATAATAAATTCAGCTTTAATGCTACATGAAGTAACAGTTTCCTTTTACGCAAGCAGGACTATCTGGCGGAGTCATTGCTGGTATCTCTGTGGCAGTGGTAGGTGTGATTTTGCTGGCAATATTATTCTTTGTGCTTATGAGAAGAAAGAAAATGAAGAAGGCGTCACTACTCCTTGATAAGCTGTCTGGTAAGAGTTGACCTTTTTATCTGCAACCTATTTACAGGTATCACGACAAGAATGGGGAGATAAAGAGGGAAAATAGAAAGAAAAAAGACCAAAAACTATGCATTTTTTTTAAAAAATTGGCTGTAAAGTTAGGGTAAGGACGAGGAACAATCATGAGCGGTCTTTTGTCATCACTGTACATTGCTATAATTATTGTAAGTAGATGACCATCAAATTTAGGCTCACTTATCTTTTGATCAAATCAGTGTGATAACACAATGGAAATCAAGAATTAATTATGTTTTGAATTTCATAATCTAAGGGACAGTTTATACTGAATTCACTTTTGATGACAGTTCATGGAAAGTCCCAGAAAACTGCAAGTTCCTTGGATGCTGGAAACATGGGTGTGACTGTTGACAAATCAGTTGAGTTCTCCTATGAAGAGCTTGCACAAGCAACAGATAACTTCAACATGGCTAACATGATTGGTTCCGGTGGTTTTGGGCACGTTTACTATGCAGAGCTGAGAGGAGAGGTTTGTATGGCACTACTACTGACAGTGGTTTTTAGTTTGCTGATACTTGATATGCATTGTCCTGGTTGAAGTTTCATGGCTGGAAAATCTTTTAGTGTCAACTTATATATCTTGTGATGTATACACAAACCTTATCATGTGGTAGTCGTGGACTTTATTCAGAAGAAATTTAGAGGGGCTATTACACAATATTGGACTTGCTATATCTTGCATAGTTGCATTAGCTATCTGCAAATCATTGAGTTGGTTAGTATTTAAATCCGAGATGGTTATAAACTGTAGAAATTAGCCCAATATGGTCTATGAGTATGCTAATTCCTTCTATATAAACGTAGAAATGACAAATGAGTGATGGCTAGCTGAAAACTACGAATGTCTGCAAATTCATATCTGGTATTTAATTATGCTAAACTCCTTTTGTATATTAGTGAAAATGGGCATTGCTGGGGATTATGGATGTCAAACTTGATAAGGCATTATTAATGTAGGAAGGAGAATGCAGTAGGCATGATTATAACTAGAGTAATTTATCAGAAATCATTTTCGAAAATAATTTATCAGAAATCACCTTTGAAAATTAGTTTTTTAAAAAAAGACTTTGCAAAAGTTTTTTCAAATAAACCATATGACTGGATCATTTTCACTTTTGCCACCTTAATTACTGACTAACAAAGGACCTAATTTGACAAACTTGCTCTCATATTAGATGTATGCAGTATGCTTGCCAGTAGATCAATGCTGCCAATCTTTGGTGAAGTTTAGACATAACTGAACACTTTGGATAACTTTAGGAAAATATATATATTTGAATGTGTGGAAAATGTTTTTTGCTTGCCAAAACAACTTTATTCTAAGTTCTGGTTACAAAGTAACCTGTTTAGAGAACTAGTATAATTGCAAATCAGTGATATTAGATCTGTTTAGACTTTAGCCTTAAATTACCATAAGGTGCCTTCAGTAAGCAAATTTTATAAAGATACATGGTTTATTTGAAATCTACTTTTTTTTTTCAATAGAAATGAATTCTTGATAAGGGGGTTTCTAATGGATCACTTTTTACTATTCTGTCTCTCTTGAAGGAATTACTAAATAAAGCACCTTGGTGATTGTTCAGTAAATGTAGTTGATAGAGTAAAAAAGAAAATCATGGCCTGAATATAACGGTTTAGCTAAGTCATAGTTATATACCAGGAGTGTAGTGGACTAGACACTTTAAAATAGAGGGAGTATTGTTGTAACTAATTCAGTGTGCTCCTGGCCATGTTCTCCCTTGTAAGTTTCTGGTGTCCCAACTTTCAAATTTCAAGCTGATGCTTAGTCAAACAATCAGACCTTACCAGACACTTGAACAAGTCAGTAACTGTAGCATCTCATTTGTTGTTTATCTGGAATATATAGTCTTCGAAAATGTTTTTTTCTTCATAAAAGATAGCTTCTACTTGTAATAAGCTGTCTAATTACTGAAATAGAACTTGGTTCGGGTGAAAACAAGAGAAAATTGTTACCACTGCCCCCTTTTCAATTTTTTTTTTATGCAGATGTAGTTATTTATCAAAGATATACTTGTTCTTGTTACTTTGAAATTGCTGTTGTTTGCCGTTTGTGCAACATTGCTCATTTACATACATACTAAGGTCACTTTCTCCTTGTGCATGTATTTCATTTATCTATTACTTCCCTTAACAAGTGAAATTTTATTAGTTCACAGTTTCTTTGTTTCTATGATAATCTCTGATTTTCTCTTCCTTAGTTGTATGTCTAAAACTATTCGTTGTTGACAGAAAGCAGCTGTCAAGAAGATGGACATGTTGGCATCTAAAGAATTTCTTGCTGAGTTAAAGGTTTTGACCCGTGTTCATCACTTGAATCTGGTATGCATCCTGCACAATATATATGTTTTTTTTTTTTCTGGTACAAGGACTTCTCGTGGATGCCCTCTCAAGGCCCAACACAGAGGACCAACTTCAATATTTACCCCCATGACCCCACCAAGCCCTCCAACCTTGATGAGCATCCAACAGGGAAAAATAGGTGTTACGAAATGTATCTTATGTATTGGAGTGGAAATTTCATTTCCAGTCACTGAAAATGTGTACAGCAAATATGCCCTCAATAAGATGCAAATGATCTGCACAAATTGACATCACACTTGCACACACAAATGTGCATACACAGACATGCATACTCCCACACATGCGCACATACGTGCACACTAACAATGGTTGAGAGGGCGACAACTATATCAGAGGGAAGCATTTACTTGTTAATTGTTATAGACATGACACATGACAAATGATACTTTTTATTTTCTTCAAAGATATTATCCAAAACAAATTGATCAGCAGTAGTTCCTTGGTCATCTTCATTTCCTTCTATGTGTTTCCTCTTCTTTGTCTTTCTTTCTCCTCCCTATCGTTTCTTATCCCATTTTATCTTCATCACCTGTCATTGGCTGCTCATTTGTGAGATTTAGTGCTCTAGAATTTTTATTTGGCTCATCTTATATCTTTGGGAGTTTAGTAAAGCATTATTCTTTATATTTTTGAAGATCTAAAATCATGAGAACTTTGCGGTGATTATTATCAGACCTGCATTATTGATGGCATTGGCTGTCACATTCTTCTGAGAATTTACTTCTTCCATTCCTCTTTCACTGCTGTTTAAGGTTATGCACAAGTTTTTAGGAGTTACTTAGCGTATGTGTTATGACAGAATCAATCGACAAACAAAGAAAAACGAGAATAATCAACACAAATTTACGTGGTTCACTAACAATGCGTTAGCTACATCCACAGGCCGCGAATTATCTTTGAGGAAAGAGTACAAATTACAGAATATGGAGGCAGGAAATAATTAGAAGGTTTATATAGAATCCTTCTAATTTATCTAAATGAAATAGGCCAAAAATAGGTCCCAAAACAGAAAATGGAACAGTAAACCCCATACACTATAAGTTTTGGGGGCAATTGCCCGCGAACCCCCAAACCAAGGTGCTTCACCTCTGGACCCCAACTCCTATTTCAACAGTATGATATTTCCATTGAAACTGATACTGACACGTAATATTACATTGAAATATAAAATAAATGGAGTAAGGGTAATAACGTAGTTAAATAATTATGAATGAAGGGATTATATATTTTTGAGAAGATAGCTTCTTGTCTGCCTTGTGAAATAGATTTGTTTTTTCAGGACTTTAGATGTTTTTGGGGTGTTCAATGGCAGCTTAAGCTATCAGTGAAAATTTGAAAGACTTTCAACAAGGGACAGATATCCTTCCGTGTTTTTTGCCAGGCATGCTTGCCATGCACTTAATCTATCACAACTTTTCCTTTCATTGGGAGGGGGAGCGGTGGGATTTTTATTGTCTTTCGACTACTTGTGACATTGTTGAGACTTGAGAGAGATTATTCTCGTCAAATACCAAGTAAGATGCATCAAAGGGATGTAGTGACTTATATGTCATGTATCTTTTCTGTATTTTTGTCATAGTTTACAATTCTGTTATCGCTTGCAGGTTCGCTTGATTGGATACTGTGTTGAGGAGTGTCTTTTCCTAGTATACGAATTCATAGAAAATGGAAATTTAAGCCAACATTTGCGTGGGTCCGGTGAGTTTCCTATTCTTGGAAATCTTTAGGGTGATGTATCTTAACGTGATGCTGATATTAACTCTTTTTCTTCTTCAGGAAAAGACCCACTACCCTGGTCTACCAGAGTGCAAATTGCTCTTGATTCAGCAAGGGGTCTTGAGTACATTCATGAGCATACAGTCCCCGTGTACATTCATCGTGACATCAAATCTGCCAATATACTGATAGACAAGAGTTTCCATGCAAAGGTGCGACTTTGTATATAGTGACATCCCTTTTTTTTTTTTTCCTTTTTCTTTTTCCGGTTTGCTTACTTTGTCACCATCGCAGGTTGCAGATTTTGGGTTGACCAAGCTGACTGAAGTTGGAAATCACTCTGCTCCAACACGTCTTGTTGGTACATTTGGATACATGCCTCCAGAGTAAGAATGTCTACTCATCTGACGGAATAGTTTTCCAGTCAGCAATGGCTTGTTTGAAACTCTAGTTGAGCATCTTCTTTCTTTCCATTTCACTTAGGCATGGATATGGTTGTTAATTCGCTCAATCAACTTTGCACATTGTCAAATACAGTTCCTGTTTTAAGATTAGAATTTTTCACCTATAGATAAGGTCGTGCGTGTCAGGAGTTCTTCTCTCTCTTCAACTTTCCCTCTCTCAGTCGACTCCAATTTTGATCTTTCTCACAGGTTTTATCATTTATGATGTTCCTGAATGCTGCGGGCTCTAACTGTTAGTCCATTATATTAGCTGTCAGATCATTGCCTCTCTATTACACTTACCAGAAAGGCTTCCTGCCTCATAACTAGGCGTTAATTTTCATTATTCAGCTAAGGGAAATTTGTGCATTACTACCTTTTCAATAGGTCAGAGTGTTCCTTCCCAAAAAAAGGACATTTGAGATTTACAGCCTTTTCGAAAAAGAAAAAAATATCACTACCTTTCGAACAATTTAATGTATTATTGCCTCTTGCTGGTTGTCAATGGATTCTTTTTGAGGCCAAAATCACCGGAATAGTTTCATAAATTATATATATGCATTATGACAACATTTTGGACAAAGAAACTTTCATCGAGAATTTGGCAAGAGCTAGGAATAATAAATTAATTATATTAAAAAGGTACTAATTTACAATATTTTTTTTAGTTCTTGAAAAGGTTGCAATTCACAAAATGACCTATTAAAGAGCTAGTAATTGACTATTTTCGTTAAGCTAATATTAGATTTTTAATTGTAACTACATGTTTTTGAAATCCAATCCACAATTCTTAATTCTTTGAAGTATTTCTGTTATGGGTCCAATTTGATGTCTTTGCTTTCTTTTGCATTGCTACTTTTTGCAAGACTATCAGTATCTACATTCCAGGCTTCTACCTCCCAACATACATTATAGAAAACATTGAGTATATCTTCTGACTGCTGATTAGAAAATGCCAGAAATGTATCTCTCCTTCCTGCTTTATCATTTGCAGCGTTGCCCCCCTTTTTTGTACTTGTGAGAGTGTTTTTTGTATAGTCAGTTCACTTGACTTGTAAGAGTGTTTTTAACAAATTTTTAGAAGGCTTGTGTAGCTTTTTGATAGAAAAGTTTCATGTCAATGCAGGATATATAATAACACACTCTTTTTGCTCTTTACAGGTATGCCCAATATGGTGAGGTGACTCCAAAAGTAGATGTTTATGCATTTGGAGTTGTCCTTTATGAGCTCATATCAGCTAGGGCAGCTGTAACGAAGCAAAATGTCTCAGGTCCTGACTCGAAGGGCCTAGTTGGTATGGTAAGACTTTGGTCCACCCTGTAAATTGGGCTTCTAAGGGGAAATAAAGGCTAGCAGATATAAAAATATAACAATTGTGTACCACATCTGTAATATTGCCTTAGAAGCTGCACATATATTCTGAATTAACTGAGCCCAACCTGTCAATTTTCCTCTTTCTTTTCCTTGGAAGAGGGGGGGGTTAGGTCTACGGCCTGCTCACTAAGCATGTGTATCTTTAAAGATTGGAAGTATACTCTCGTGACGTCTCTGTATAAATGGGATGGTTCTTTGATTTTTGAGTACAATTCTTTTCCCTCAAGCTACCTAGACAATCCTTGATTCCTTTCAATACACTACATGGGAATGAATTGTATTTCCCGTTTTCTTCATGCTGGCTAAAATGGCTCGAGCCGTAGTTTGGTTATTTTTACAAAAACTTACGGATAAAGACATGGATGTTGATGAACATGTATGAAAGTTCAAGTGAGATAAAAAGCTAATGGTTATCCCCATTGTTCTTGGTTGTTTTACAGTTTGAGCCTGTTCTCAACCAGCATGATCAAAATGAGATCCGAAAACTGGTGGACCCTCGGTTAGGGGACGACTATCCTCTCGACTCCGTTTATAAGGTGAAAACTCAATCTACTCAATATTTTAGTTACAAATAACTCTCTTGGATCGTTGGATGTTCATCAATTAGAAAATGCATTTATATGATGTCATTGGTGCAGTTGGCACAACTTGCAAATGCATGCACTCAAGAGAATGCTCATCTAAGGCCGAGTATGAGATCTGTTGTGGTTGCTCTAATGACTCTATCGTCCACAACAGGTGAGTGGGACACAGGTGCCTTCTATGAAAATGACAGTGGTAAGCTACTCTCTGCAAATTAACAGAAGTTTGTGCAAGAAATGACGAGAAGTAACATGTTGATATGTTGTTTGCCATATTGCTTTTGCCATTTCAATTCTCTGTAGTCTGTATATTTGTTGGTTTTTTTGGTGCGATGTAGTTTATATATTTGTAATATACTCGCGGTACTTACATTCAGTTCAAAATAAGTGTAAAACACTTTTTTCAAAAAAGCTCTCACATAAATGAGAGAAGTGTTTCACTTATTTTGGAACGGAGGAAGTAACTAGTATTTTGGCCCGGGCGATGCCCCGAGTCAGTTACAATTATCAAATATATTATTATTTATAAATTTCATAATTGATTGTATTAGCTTTTCGTAATATTCAGTCTAGTGCAAAATTGAAAAATGGACGTTACGAC
The DNA here is from genome assembly GCA_947648045.1 of Beta corolliflora. Taxonomy (NCBI): domain Eukaryota; kingdom Viridiplantae; phylum Streptophyta; class Magnoliopsida; order Caryophyllales; family Amaranthaceae; genus Beta; species Beta corolliflora. The sequence continues at coordinate 195,667 of CANSZD010001229.1, forward strand.
ATGATAAGTTGTTTTGAAAAAAACTTGTAAAGAATTGGGGATAAAATCACGATTTTAATGGAATTGGGGATAAAATCACGATTTTAATGGAATTGGGGTAAAAGAATGTTATTACTTAATAAAAGTGTTAGAGATTAAGAACCTTGTCTATGTCTTTGAGATTACTTTATTATGTTTTACTTTGAAACATTAAGCATTAAAATTGTAGTGGATTAGTGGTTAAACTCTCACATTTCATTTCAAAGGTCATGTGTTCGAATCCTAGTAACTACACATTGTTAATATTTTTAAATGAGATTATAAACATGTGTATTGGGAGCTTGATCAAGAGTGACACGTGACACCGTTCCTTTGATAGGAACACCTTTTAATAATATGATACTTATTAAGTTGCGTGATTAGATCAGTAAGTGTAAGAATAATAAACGGAATGGTCTTGTCAATAAAAATAAACGGAATGGAAATGTAGTGAATTCTTTTTAGGGTGTTTTTTTATTCTCCAAGCTCTTCGAAATTACAAACTGTGATATATGTCTTGCATCGAATAATAATTTCAACACTTTGAAATAATAAATAAATAATTGCAACGCTTCTCATATATGAGTGACAAAATAATTATATCGCTTTCTATATGAATATAATAATGTACAAATATTTATCATTTCTCTCTTCCTTGGTAGTACATACTATTTAATGTTTAAGACTTTAATCTAATTATCTAATAAAATATAATATAAATGGTTCATCTTTTCCTTTTTATAACTAGTATTTTATCTCGGACGATGTCTCGGGTCAGTTACAAATCTTACAATTATCAAATATGTTATTATTCATAAACTAGTTGTTGATTCGGGCGATGCCCCAGATCATTTACCAATGTGAATTTGAAGTGTTAAATCAAACGCTTGCGAAAAGTGGAAAAAAAAGTTATAGGCATTGGATTGTGCTTGTGAAATAATCTTCTAGTTCCTTTTAAATTTTCTACATAGTAAATTATAATATGAATTATTGATCAATATAACCCTCGACTTCAAGAGAGTACATATATATAAATATATAATTAATTACAAAGACTATAATACAATCTTATTTTTGAAATTTAGGTTAATGTATAAGAATATAACCGGATGTAATTAAATAGTGTAATGGTATTAATTAGGGAGGTTATAAATATTTTAAGTTTTTTTTATAATATAATAGTACTGAAAAGTAGAACAAATTATTATTAGCTTTAGATTAATGAGTATAAATATATACATTTGTACTTAATTGTTTTAAAAAGAGAAATATTATATTGTCTTTAAATAATTTTGTTTCCTACAAAGTCCATGTAGGCGGCAAGTTCAAAAGAAATTTAAGCTGTCCATATAGACGATTTTAAGAAAAAAAATAACGTAAAATAATATGTCCTTGCCATCTATGAAGGGAAGAGTAGCAGTTGTACTTCTTACTTCTATGAGAATGTTGGGTTTAATGAGTCACCCAAGTGTGTATTAGATGGTTGGTCTGGATCTTTGATGGGTATGGAGCAAGCAAAATGAAGGAGATACTATTAGCAGTAGCAGTATTGCACTTATGCTCGAGCAATGTTGGCGGGCCACATGAGCTACCAAGTATGCGGGCCATAACTTTTGAGATAATTGGATGTAAATGATGGGTCTCCTCAATAATTGTGGAAAAATATTGTGGGATGTAAGTAATTATATCTTTAAATGCTTTTCTTAGATGTAAGTTATATATATTTTTTCCCCCATAAAAACCAAAAAGAGATGGTAGAATAGTTGGTTAGTGTGTTTGTATTTCAAATGGGAGGTTACGTGTTAGAGCCTTCACACATACATTTTTGTTGATTACTTTGTATCATTTATTTGGGAGGGGGGAGGGGTACATGTGGCAGCATCACATTTGTTTGCATTGAGTTATATATATATATATATATATATATATATATATATATATATATATATATATATATATATATATATATATATATATATATATATATATATATATATATATATATATATATATATTTCATAATTGATTTTATTAGTTTCTCGTAATTTTTTGTCTAGTGTGAATTGGAAAATGAACGTTATGACATGATGAGTTGTTTATAAGAAACTTTCAGTGAATTGGGGATAAAGATAATGGAATTGAGGTAAGAGAATGTTATTGCCTTAATAAAAGCAAGTGTTAGAGATCAAAAAACTTGTCTATGCCTTTATAGTTACATATAATTATAAGACTTTATTATGTTTTACTTATAAACATCTATACTAATATATTAAAAGGCGTGTCTGACAACGTATACACGCCACGTGACACCTCTCTTACTCCACTAGAATTGTTCAATGTGTACATATGTAATGTCAACTAACAAAAATAAATTGGCTTGCAACAACATTTGAACCCGTGACATCTTGTTATTATACATAGCACAATTACCATCTCAACCAACTTTTAATCATGTTTTAAATGTCCATATTATTATATTTGTACCTTATAAATGTTGAGTTTTCTTTATTATATTTTAATGCGAATGGAAAAAAATACATATAAAGTTCGGAAAAAGTACCACCTAGGCAATGCCTGGGCCTAAATACTAGTTAAACATTGAAATTGTAGTGGATTGATGGTTAAACTCTCATATTTCATTTCAAAGGTCATGTGTTCTGATTTATAATAGCTACACATTGTTAATATTTTTAAATTGGATCATAATTATGTGTATTACAAACTTGAGAAGAGTGCCACGTGACACACTGATATTGTTCCTTTGATAGGAACACCTTTTAATATATTTGTATAAATATTCCCTTCATTTCACATTCTTCCTCCCACTTTACTTATCCTTTATTTTGGAACTCGCACCCACTCATTCAACTTAGTATTGTATAAGCCATAATGCTTAATTGAGTATGATTGATATGTTGGCTCACTAATGACTAACCTCTTTACACATTGTTGGGCTGCTGCCCGCCCCACCGTCCCAAAGCCACGCACTATTAACACTAGCTCTCCACCCCAACACACACACACAAGTTTCTGACCTTGTTAGTCAGATTGGAATATGGAATACCAATCTCATTAGGAAATTTTTTCCAATAAGTGACACAAAAACAATCTTCGTCACTATCCCGACTAGCAATGAAGAAGAATGTGATGAGTGGAGTTAGGGGTGTAAATGATGCGAGTCGAGTTCGAGTTTGAGCTAGCTCGACTCGACTCGTTAGCATTTCGAGTCGAGCTCGAGTTGAGTCGAGCTCACTCGAGTTGAGTCGAGCTCACTCGAGTCGAGCTTTGATCGAGTTTTGACCGAGCTTTGACCGAGTAGATTTCGAGTAGCTTGCAAGTGTCTCATATTAAAAGCAACTCTAAGGTAGAAAAATGTTGAATTTAGGTATTTTGCTATTGATAATTGGGTTTTCGAGCTTCTCACGAGTTTTCGAGTCGAGTATCGAGTTGCTCAACTCGACTCGCCAACATCTCGAGCCGAGTTCGAGCTCGAGTCGAGCTTACTCGAGCCGAGTTTTGACCGAGTAGCTCGCGAGTTGTCTCGTCTCATTTACACCCCTAAGTGGAGTCATACAAAAACGGTACCTATTCTGCCAAGACAGGATATTGGCTTCTGCAGACTGGCAACATAGTCTTCAACAAAGAAAACAACTTCTAGAGATGTCTCTGGAATTTTGAAATTTTTCTGAAGTGGAAACAATTCCTTTTGAAAATCATGCATCGTCTCTTCCAACCTCGGATAACCTTACCAAGAGGCGGATCCACGTTGATCGAGCTTGCAAGTTGTGCAATCAAGAGCAAGAAACAATGAAACATTTGTTTCATGATTGCCATATTTCGAATCACATATGGTCATAATGGGCATAAGAGCAGAAAACCCAGCTAACCTCAACTTCCAAGATTGGATTAAAAACTTTCTGAATCTTTTTCGCAAAAAAAGAGATGAAGAAAGAGGAAGGTTGATGGTGGAGTTTATATCTATCCTATGGGGGATCTGGATTTACAAAAACAAAACCGTCTTTAAAGAAGATAGGTGCAACCCTCTAAGAATTATTTCAATTATAAATAACCGTAGAAGCAGATCTCAGATTTTGGTTGTCACCTCCCACAATATCGCAACAAATCAAGAACTAACATGCCATCGCAATAAGTATCTAATCTACACTTGGAAATCAAATGCAAGAAAGGGTACTCAATAAAATCTTTTAACAAATAAAATCTGGTCAGATATGCTGTTGCACGGGGTGCAACCGGACGTGTTAAGCACACCAAAATACGCGCGCACATCGAGACAGGCAGCGAAAAACAGAATCGCACAAGCGCCTGGTGTAGGAAGCCTGCGTCAGGCGCAGGCGCAGGGCCTTTGCGCGGAGCGCACGCTCCTTGCGCCTAGCACAAACCTCTTTTTATCTTTTACGCGCAGTTTTCGAAATTGTTTTTCTATGAATAGTCTCGTGTTCTATCTCGTTTTTAGGCTTTCTCGCGCTTTCATACGCTTATAAACACGCTTTCTCATGCTTCCCCACGCCCTCATATTACGAAATACTTCTCAAACACTACAAACACATATTCTTAGATACTCCAATTTTCATTCGATCTCCATTCAAGCTTCAAGATTGCTCCACATGCAGATGATTATACAAGACGTAGGCGACAAAGATATAATTCCTAAGGGTCAATTCCTATGTAATTCTTATTTCACTAATAATCTACTTTTCATGAGGTAGATCCTTAAAGGATTCATGTTGTTGTATATTCTACACCTCTAATCTCTTTTTTTTTTTATATATATTTCATTATATTATTCATACGAACGCTAATATCTTTATTGCTTTTATTACTGCACATGTTTATTTATGTTAATCAAGATCTAAATAAATGTTCAAATATGAAAGTTCAGATAATTTGGACAAACTGTTAGGTTCTCAGTAATTTTGATTGCTTAAATAACATTCACCAAAAATTAGTCTTTTACTCCCTCCGTCCCAGAATAGTCTGAGCACTTTCCTTTTATGTTTGTCCCAAATTAGTTTGAACACTTTCGTTTTTTGCATGGTCCCACTTTTAATATATTATTTCTTTTACACTCCTTTGGCCCACATTCTACAAAGCTTAGATGGTGCACACGCTAGTACATAGAGCATGGTGTGCACATGTACATAGATAACAAGCTATAAATGTACATGGATAACAAGCCAAATGAACACATGTACATGGATAACAAGCCAAATGAACATATATATCTCTGTTGGTACATGTTCATTGGTATTGGTCTTTGCGTACATAATCTAGTCTTTCATGTTCATCGTGCATATGGTTCTTATCCTACGGACGTGTGTATGTACTAATTTGGGTACACTATACCTTTTATCAATAAAAAATTTCCCTACTTTCTCTCTCCTCTATTAAAAAATACCCCACCAACTCCTATCACATCTACTTTTTAAATAAAATAACATTTGATAACCACACTACAACTTATCACCTTAAAATATGTGTCCCAATAAGTGTTTAGATCTTTCTGGGACGGAGGGAGTATGTGTTTAACGAATCAACATAGAATAAATTTCATGTTGCATAACCATATTACTTGGTTGTTTAATTGCATAAATCTAGACATGAATTGTATTAAGTAGAGGCCAACAATAAGCGAATTTAATTCCTGATCATATTCGTACTCTCACTACCGAACTCAATCTTTGGTTCATTGGCCAATTATAAAGTCATGACGGGAAAATTTACATTAGATAAGTCCCTATGGTTTTCCAAAATCTAATTAGGTTTATGAGTCTTCCTTTAAAGACTTGTTAGTGACTTCTTTTTCAAAACGAATTTCAAAACAAAAATCTTTATAATAAGGTAGTCCAATCCGAGCTCATTCCATGTAGGCAATAAAAACACGCCTAAAATTTGGCGACTCCCCTTTGGAGGATTCAAACTTTAATTTTAGATGAATAGGTGAAACTCGAAACATGCGATTTATACTTGTTTTATGCTTTTAAATAACATGACAGTTTTGCATATGCATGACTATTTTTTAGAGCCATTATAAGTTCTATGTCCTTGTCTCATTAACGCATGTTCTATGCGTGAGGCCATGCTTTGTCCATCCAAAAAGCTTTTTGAGCGATAGTGTTGGATATTAGTCATAAGCAAACCTATCCAACCATGACATTGTTCTCTTGAGACTGGAGTGCATCTTACACGTGCCCATCTTTTTAAGCAAAGATACGAAGCGTGTGATCGATCTCTTAGTCATGGATCCTTTTCAGCTTAATCCTAAGCTTGACCATAGTATCAATCATATATCTTGACTTTAGGTTGGAACTGCATATTGTTTCTTGTCTACTTGACATTATTAATTGTTTGTTTGCTATGTTCAACATGCTTTCTCCTTAAATTAGGCTAGAAACATCGAAAATTAACCAATAAAATGTCGAAACGAAAAAACAACTATGCCAAAAAAATGCGCCAAACGCACGAATACGCAAGAGCGTGCACCTAACGCAACACCTTGTATGGTGCGCAAGCTACGTGCACTAGGCGCATTCTGCTTGCGTGTCACGCAAGCTTGTTGTATGTGGCGCAAGTTGCACGTTGCATCCACGGTTTAGTTTCGACGATTTATTTTCCGGTTTTCGATCTACTTTTGCATTATCATTCATGATCACTTTTAGATCATCTTTTTCAAACAAAACTTACCTAATTCAAAGATAAAACTCGATCTTTTCATGCATATCATCTAAGGTTGAGTATATCCTAAAAAGTGCATCTAGATAAGTGCCCATGATAGAGTTTGCGTCGTCATGCATCTCATCCTATCCCATCTTATCTCTTCTATCCAACCTATCTATACTATCCTCGCCTAACATATCCTTTTTTTTAAAAAAAATCTTTTTTAAAATCTATCATATCTTACCCTCTTCTATCCTATCTTTTTAAAAAAAGCTTTACCATCATATCACATGTTCAAACAAATATTTTTCAAAATTAATATACATCATCATCTTTTCCAATAAAAGATAAAAACAAAGGGATCCTTTTAAAAAAATAAAATGAATTTCGAAAATTCTCATCTTATTTCAATCCAATCAACCTAGTCTAATCAATCTAATCCAATCAACCCAATTCAAGTCCATTTGCATTCATCTTAGGCCCATTTAAATTTGAGTCCATGCATTCATATTAGGACCACTTATATTTGAGTCCATGCATTCATCCTAGGCCCATGGAAGTCTAGCTTATGTCAAAATCTAGGCTCATTTGCATCTTTATGTGAACCCTAGTCTGTGTCAAACCCATGTAGGCCCAATCTAAGTCTAAGCCCAGTCCATTCCAGAGTCAACCCCAAGTGCTTCTCCAAGTCCACTCTAAAATTAAGCTTATAAAGGCCCAATTCAAATCCTAGGTCTACTTTGCATCTCCATGAAAGCCTTAGTCAAGGCTAATTCCAAACTTAAGTCCATAAGGGGTCAATTTATACCCTAGGTCTAGTTTGCATCCCCATGTAAGATCTAGTTAAGTCTAATTCCAAACTTAAATCCATAAATACCCAATTTAAACCCTAGGTCTAGTTTGCATCTCATGTAAGCCCTAGTCAAATCTAATTTCAAACCCATATAGGACCAAGTCCAAAGTCTAAGACTATATAACGACAACCTTTGAACCTAGTGAAGCTAGTCCTCCTTAAGACCATAATGGCAACCCTTGAACCTAGCGAAACTAGTCATCCTGAAGATGATAACGACAACCCTTGAACCACTAGTGGAAAAAAGGTCAACTGATCCGGTCAAAATGCACTTTACTGTTCCGAAAATGGATCGGATCGGGTAGAGGCGGAGCTGATCGGAAAAGGTAACTGATCCGGTTCAGAATCGAATCAGATAAGACTTAACTAATCCGGTTATAGCTAAAAACTGGATCAGTTAGTATAGCTAACTGATCCGATTTCAATTATAACCGGATTCGGTAAGTATAAGTTTAATATAAAAAAATTTATGCCAAACTAACTGATCCAGTTTTCTGGAAGAACCAGGTCAGTTAATAATGTTTTCAATTAAAAAAAGAGAGTTGTCAAGCTGGATATCTCATGTTAGTATAATATAAGTCAACCTTAATATCAATAAATAAATTATCTTGTCAGAAAGTAGCAAGCTTATTCTTATCTTCCTTCACAAGAACTATTTGGACACGTGCCAAATTCAAGACTAAGTACAAAATGATTATGGATTTTCCGTTTCCTAAAAAACCTTTGGCAACAAACTCCGCGACAACAGTTGCATTTTATAGATCAACATCTTAGCCCTGTTGTAGCTGTGTGACCATGTTGTCAACTCGATTAACATTGAACTTGAGCTTTCTCTAAATCTCCAGGCTACACAAATTGGGAAGTGCAAAACATGCTTAAGATTCTTTGTCCAAAACCAAACAAAAGTACAAGAAAAGCTTTTTAGAAAAGTACAAGAAAAGGCCTCAAATTTCCATAAAACAATTACTCCCCCCGTCTTTTAATAGTTGCTACATTTTGCCATTTAGTTGTGTCTCATTTTAGTTGCTACATTTACAAAAATTTCTACATATAGTATATGGGACCCACTTGATATTTACTAACATACCCTTATTTTTGTACCTATTAACCTAATTAATTTCCCAACCCTCCCACCTAACCCCATTATGCACGGGTCAAAAAGCTAATTTCCATAAAACAATTAGAACAAAAAACCACCTTAAGATACTTGATGAACCTTTCAAAGTGCAAACGCACACCACGCAGAAACTCCATATCAAACTCATTACATCTGCATGCAATCTTAGTCTCTTTGGAAATACTTGCTCCAAGTTTAGAGTCTGCTACTCCAAGAATGAATTCCTCAGCCTTTGAGTAATGGAAACTAAGCTCCAAGAAACTTCTCAATTCATCACTCATGATAACTGTTAAAAAGAGCAGTGTATTATATACATCATCTTCAATTCCTGACAATCAGAATCGACAACACAATTGCCTTGCGAACGAGGCCAATCACCCCTGATAGCGCTTACATAATATTATATACTCAAAAAGGAAAATAGGTAAACTAATAAAAATTAGAGGAAGTATTTTTGATAGACTACCTCCTAAATACATCTTCAACGTTCAGCTTGCATGTAACTTTATGATTTATGCATCAACAACTTCTCCATACGTTGACTTCAATGTTCTCATGCAGCATATTATACTTGATTATAAATTTGAATCATATCACTTTATACTACTTAAAAAATACAATTAGTATTGTGTGCATTGGGAGTACAATAACTTAATTATTAAAGCAGCTCACTTTAATTTAAGCCAAAATTGGTCACTTTTAAGTCAAAATGAGTCATTTTTAAGATCGGTCACTTTAAAATAAAGAGTAACTTTTAACCCTACATGGATCACTTCTATATAAGTAACAATGACTCATTTAGGACATATAATTATACACGTATAACATGTAATGTTTTACATGAAATCGGTCACTTTTATATAAGCCATACATTTAAGAAAAAAAAGTTACCCTCATTGTACAATATAATACAGTACACGAGTCTCATACTTGAATTTGTGTATAATATTGTATGGATAAAGGATATGCCTGGCAAAAAGGAGCATTGGAATGGTCTTAATCCCTGAATATATCGACAATAAAAAGAAAAAAGGGAAAAAAATACGAGTGAAACAATTATGAATTCCATTAAGTTTCCAGTACTTGATCGAAAATCCTAAAATTCAATGAACGACACAAATTGAATATAGGGTGATGCAACTTCATCGAACAAAAGAAACGAACGATTTTCAGAAATGAACAAATCAAGGAAGGTAATGATACATGGGGTCATACAAAGAGTCAGCCCCTAACGTAGGGTCGTGATGATACAATTGTGGAAAAAAAGGGTTTCTTTTTGAGAATCATATGATGAAGTTAAGAAGAATCCCCTTGACTATGCCACTTGGTTTGATTACATTGGAACATCAAATTTGGCATGAGTTTCACTACCATTAGGCTCAGTAAAACATTAGAGAATTACTTATGAGTTCTACCTAATGTATATCTTTTGTGAATAACATATTGAGTGCTATTCAAACTTTAAGTCAGTAGGAAGTGCCTGAATATCATATTAATTTGATGTTCATAGTACTACTTGCAGCTTTATTCAAGTGATACTTATTTAGCCAATAATTCAAGCAAGATGGAATGTCTACTACCATCCATCTCAATACTTCTCTAATCTTCGAAGAGGTCTCTGTGTAACTTGCAAATTTTATCCCGAGTAAGATAAATCTTTCTAAGATTTGAAATATTACCCGCCACAATAAATGTGTACAAAGTACTTTTTTCCCACAACTAACACTTCTATTACAGCACCCTCTGAATCATGGATATTAATTAAGATGACAAAGGCAATCAATAGGATCTTCCTACATATAATAGAAACTAAGAAATTTATTGCTATAATCGGTCTACCATCTTTTCATAGGGAAGAAATCTTTGTAGGCTACATAATTAGAGTGATAGAATATAAAATCAATCTTGGGGATCCAGTGACAGTATATAAAGTCAATCTTAGCTAATGATTGGAGCAACAAGATTAGTTTCATATTCTAACATACAATATATAAGCAATCTTCGCAAAAATAATTGTCTATTAGTTTCTCCATTTTTTAATAGATGCATCATATTAACTTTTTAAACTATTTGGATATCAACTTTAATTTGACCATATTTAATTTCTACTTTGTAACGACAATCACAATTGAAGATATTGATGGTCAAAGGTGTACATCAGCAGTTGTGCCCAGTTAATATGATGCATCTATTAAGAAGCAGATGAAGTATAAAGTAATTTGTTGGAAAGTATTTCATGTTTAATTTATGTGATATAAAGTGATGATCTCTTCGATAATGATTATGGGTCCATATGAGAATAATTGTACAAGTCATAACACTCTGGTCATCCATTCGGGTGCGGGTCAAGACAATTTGAGTTGGATAATTTAGATCACTTAGTTTTGTGTAATTTATGGGTAAGGTACCAAGGTGGTTATCATGTTTAATTTATTTGGTATAAAGTGATGATGTCTTCGATTATGATTATGGGTCCACAAGAGAACCATTGTGCAAGTCATGTTGGGTAAGTAGACTCTAAGTCGGCCATTCGGGTGCGATTCAGGTCAAGGCAATTCGAGTTGGACAATTTAGATCGCTTAGTTTTGTGTGATTTATGGGTAGGGTACTAAGGGGGTTATTTGTGTGCGTGAGATGGTGAGTATGTTTAGTTTGGGTGTATTAGTACATAAGTAGCTAGAGACTTATTCCAAAATTTATATGATCATGGTAAGTGTTTTATAAATATATTTTCAAATATATAGGTTTTAGTAATCCAAAATTTATTTTTTTTAAAAACCAACATAAAGCCTATTTCCATAGACTCGAACACTTTAGAGCTAAGGAGAAATTCAAATGAGCATAAAATATTGTTCAAATTCCTTAATTTATATGTCGGTTAGTATTTAAATTAAATAACATTGTAATGGTTAATTTGTTATTCAAAAGGAGTCAACTAATTATCTTATAATTTTCTTCAAAAGTAATATTAAGATTTGTAAATTAGACATCACACGAGTATTAGACTCAAAAAAGAGAGATTTGTAAGTATTAGGGTTTGTAAATTGTTAGATTTCAATTCAGATAGGGATAGAAAAATATAGGTTACTTTGGCATCATATTTGAAATAAAGTTTTTAATACATAATTACTATTAGCATTAAATATATCATGCTTTTGATAGAATTTGAGGTAACTTTTTAAAAAGTATGTAAGTATTTTTTTCGTTTATTTTTTTCTTCCTATTCTAATTGCGCGTGTTTTCCACTACACTTCTTTGACTTTAAATATCTTTCATTGCCTATTAGTTAAAAATTATAAAAATTGAATTTTAATAAAGTATTCATTGAGAAGAATCAAACAAGATCCCACATAACCAATGTTATCAGGATCAGAGTCCTACTTTCGATCGTAGAATCATAAGATCCGGATCGGGATTTTAACAGCAATGTACATGACTATATTTTCCAAAATCTTTTTTTTTTGAAAAAAAAAACTGGTTGATAACGTGTTCCACCATAATATCAACTACATTAGTCATCGAACGCACACAGGTCATAAGCCAGCTTTTTGAGCATTTTAATACATGATATGACTGTAAAAAATTTAAATCACGAGCTAATATCACACATTTTTTTAAGAGAAACATCTTAAAATCTTAAATTTATAAAACAAAAAATCCCATGCATTTTGAACTGGTCCAAAAACTCTAAATGACGAAAACATTTCGATCACCATAATCAATGTGATCATGAATTATGGATTTCAAATTTACAAGTGCAACTCACGGGTTGTAAGCCATAAGTCACAAGTCATACTTATGCAACTCACGGGTTGTAAGCCAATTTCACCATAATCAATGTGATCAATACTAATTATTACAAATAAGTCACAAGTCATAATTGTAACACTCACGGGTTGTAAGAAAATTTCAAATTATTGTGAATTAATTTCATGATATTGTACGATAATTTAATTTTACATTTATTACTCTTTCAACTTTATATGCATGCATTCTAATAATAACGCGTTTAATAGATTTGGAACAGAAAAAAACTACTTAATAAATTAAAATTTACGTGCATTATGCACGAGAGACCCGTTTCCAGCCATGGTCAATATTATGTTGTCGTTTCCAGATTGACGAGCAAAAATGGTATGAAAATCCTTTCGTTTGATAAAGAACACGGTGTGCGTACAAGTACAACAAATGTAGTTTACAAGGAAGTGTTTGAAAACATATAAATTGATTTGAAAATTACATTTGTAATTATTGTTTTTTAACCAATCTTACTTTATGATTTTATAATTTTGTGTAATACGGGAAGTTAAGTGATTGTTATTGTGTGACTTCTAAAATATACTTCATAATAAAGCCAAAAATACTCCCGTGCATTATGCACGGGTCAAAAAGCTAGTTTCCATAAAACAATTAGAACAAAAAACCACCTTAAGATACTTGATGAACCTTTCAAAGTGCAAACGCACACCACGCAGAAGCTCCATATCGAACTCATTACATCTGCATGCATGCAATCTTAGTCTCTTCCGAAAATACTTGCTCCAAGTTTAGAGTCTGCTACTCCAAGAATGAATTCCTCAGCCTTTGAGTAATGGAAACTAAGCTCCAAAAAACTTCTCAATTCATCACTCATGATAACAGTTAAAAAGAGCAGTGTATTGGCGAAAGTGTTGAAGCCATCAAATTGTAAATTTTTGAGAGTTGTGGAGCAGAGTTTTTGATTCCCTCAACTCTTTGATTTGCATGGGATTTTTTAGGTGAATTAGCGAAAGAGGGACACAAAAAAGAGGACCGAGAGTAAAACATATGGAAATTGTGAATTGAGTCCTAGCACCTTATGTATGAGAGTTTTTCTTTGGAGCAAGGTTAGAGCTTAGGAGGAAGAAAAACCTTATTTTGGGAGCATGATACATCTTAGGAAAAGAAAACGAAAAGATGAATCTAGAAGAAAAAAAAATCATTGACTTAGTAGTATTAATTTATAAGCACTTATTAGTAAGTACTAGTATATATAAAAATAAGATATACGTGGACAACCAATAAAATTAATAATTTAAACACATTAACAATTATCCAAGTGTTCCAAAGGTGAGGCCAAAAAGATTAAAAACCTAGTCGTCTCTCATTCTCTTTTTTTCTCCCTGAAAACTCTAGTTTTTCTTCAGCCAGTTCAAAGCTACCACCATCTTTTTCAATGGTGGTAAGCCCAAATTCTACTTTTATGTACTTGTTTTTCTAGTTTCCATTAATAATAATTGTAACACCCCCAAATTACTCACTTTTAAATAAATAATTTAATAAATAATATTTGAGTAATTTAGGAGTATTACCGCCACGTGACTATCACGCTTTCGGCAACCAACTACTAACTGACCAAAAACTTGCAGCGGGAGACTTTAACCAAAAATACTAATAACTCTTTATTATTGAAAATAAATATTGTCTCAAACTTAAAATAATTAAAACATCCTAAACGAGGTGAAGATCCCCTTCCTAGTATGCTCCTATGCACATCCAAATATCACCCAAAGAAACCGCTTACTAAAAGGTAAACAAGGCAAAGCCAAATAGGAAAAAAGGAAATACGCGTCAGATGAAACCGAGTACGAAATGTACTAGATAGTAACACATTTGCTAGTTCGCAACATTTTACATTTCGAAAACTCCATCACTAATAATTCAAGAATAACTTTTTAAGAACAAACTCTTTCCAAACACTTTAACTAATAATTCAAGAATAACTTTTAAGAACAAACTCTTTTCAAATAACTTGGATAAAAACAATCTTGAAAATAATTCCTCTTCTTATCTCCTCTTCCCTAAGTGTGCACACCCCCAAAGCTATTCATCCCATCACAGATCTATATCAAAGGGTAACAATAATTGCCAACAAGTGGAATTAGAAGCATGAACCCTTCTTTAAATTAATCAAGCGGTAATAATAATAATAATATGACTTATAAGTCATGAATAAATCTCCTTTTCTCATAAACAACTTTTTAAACATTCAAGTTCATAAAAACCAATCAAACCATTCCTTGTAATAATAATTTAAATTTCCAAAAAGGATAACAAAACTTTTCATATAAAATGATTGATAAAATTATTCCTTCTTTTTATTTTCAAAAGTGAATAATAAAATGTTGTAAACATTATAAACCAAATTTCTAAATCCATTCAACCATTAAATCAATAAACAGCTTTAACACATAAAACCACATTTCAAAAGATTTAGCTACATAACGTACCTTGATCTTGCACAAAGAGTATACTAGTATTTTCACTTAGTCTTATGCTTGAACGATCTCCTAACCAATCAATAATATAAAAATCTAATAATTAACATATTACATGAACTTAATCATGAATTTAAACATGAATAACATATCATGAGCATAATATTTTTGAGTAAGAAATATGAAAATCTTTTTCTTGAACCAAATAAAATTGGAACTTGAATAAGAAATATAAAACTAGAATAGATTAAGAAAAGAAGAAAGAATAAACCTTGAAGTAAGAGAGTATGGATTCTTCAAAGTTTTGGTGTGGAAAAGATGGCTTAAGGTATGGGGTATTTATAGGAGTAGAATAATAGGTAGTACTTAAATTCCAAAATTAAATAGTTTGTAACCTTCACCATAAATTAGGAGATTAAACCAAGATCTGTAACTTCCATCATTAAATTGGGAGAATAAGGAAAATTAAACCCCCCCCCAAGCATGTGTTGGCCGGCCACCATGCTAATTTTTATTTGTTTTTAAAAACTCCATCATTTAAATGTTTTGAAAAAAAAACTTATTGTAATAAAATTTTGACTAAGCTTGAATTTCGAAAGTTTGACAAATCGAAGTTTGGCGCCATCTCCTGCCAAAATAATTTAAAACCAGTGAAATTACTAAAATATCCTTTATTTATTTTAAAAATTAAATATTTAATTATTTAAATAAATACTCAAAAATATGGGGTATTACAATAATCATCTTTTCTTTCTCTATTAGAGAGTTTTTTACCCAATTATTTAGTTCATTGTCTCCTCTAGTGGGAGTTGAGAGTTTTATATATATTTAGTCCCCTTGTGAAGTGTTTAAAGTTTGGTTTCTATGATTTGTTGCAAAGATGCAACTTATTGATGGTTTTGTTGTACAAATTTGCAATCGGTATTGGGAATCCATACGTTATCTACACGGTTCAATAAACAGTTATCTTCTCAAAAGTATGTCAGAAAGATAGACGCTCTCATATAACGCTGCATGATTCAGTGTACAAGCGGGGGCTATTCTATATTATCAGATCTTGTTCATTATTATCATAGTTATATCGCAGAGGAATTTTATTTGATCAAGTTAGGTTGTGTTTATTTTTTTAAAACTAATTTGGTAGAAGGAATTTTGAAGTAAAAGAAATGAATTATTGGAAGGAAACATTTTAGTTTCCAATGTTTAGTTCAAAAATAATTTTATAAGTGATAAGAAATGGAAGGAAGTGGAAGGAAAGCCTCCTTACAAAATTTTCATTGTCCTTTCCTCCCAAAAATTGGAGGAATTTGGGAGGAAAGAGAAACTTAAACCAAATTTGGGAAATTTTCATTGTTCTTTTTTTTTTTTCTTCCGTTCCTTTCCTTTGTTAAAAACTAACCAAACAGGCTATTAATATTGATACTAGATGCTATATGACTTTCGATTAATAAAACTAGCAAATTATGCACGAGATGTGTGCTTTATTTTTTTTTATTTTTTTCAAACATAAATTCTAGCCTTTTTAGCATAAACAGGGGTAAAAGTTTAAACATTAGACATTTTATCTGGCTAAATTTCGAAAGTTAAGCCTCTATCACTTAACCCTTCTTTTATTAATTTTTTTTACTTGTTTTTTTTTTTAGGTTTTTAAAATTAAACTTGATGAACGATAAAAGAATGTTAAGTGAATTTATTTAGAATTTCTTACGTTGTATTTGTGTTAAATAAATCATTTACTTTGTTAATTGATTGAGTTTTCCGTTTTGATGTAATACTTGATTGTGTTAGTGAATTGATCGATAAGATATTTCATTGATGTAATATTCCTTTTTACTTTTTTCAGCATAAATGTACTAAATCTTATAGTTAATATTTCTTTTTATGGTGGCTTAATTATAGCTTGATTGCCTTCAGCATTTAAGTTAATTTTTTAATGCTATATTTGAGTTTGACTCTATTTTTTTCCCTCTTTTTTAGTAATGCTCCATCTGTTTCTTTTTAATAGTTACACTTTGCCTTTTCACGCTTGCCAACGTAAATGATTGAACATTAATATCTCTAAATTTGCATTTGTAAAAATTATAAAATGTTGATATTCTAAAAGTACTAATCGAGACGAATCAAATAAGATCCCACATGACTATATTTTTCCTTGACCATTAATCACATGTGATAGTCAAACACAAAATTGTGAATAGTGTCAAAATTCAAAGTGTAACCATTAAAAAGAAACAGAGGGAGTAGTTGATTTACGAATAGACAATTGGTACGACTGTTGCGTGTCTACCAAAAAAAACCTAACTTGAACCTCCTAATAATGTAGTAGGGTAAGCTAAGGTCGATCCCACAGAGAATTGGATTTATCTTATTATTTATTGTGTTAGTTTAAAACCCCTGTTTTTGATAGAATATCAATTAAGTAAATAAACTACTAACTATAAAATATCTACTAAATAATTAAACTAAGAAAGAGATAATCAAAGATACTAATATAGGGATCGGGAGATATATATTGGTATTGGAATATTAATCGATCATTGAACTAATTAAATCACGCATATACTTTGACGTATCAAGAATGCACGTAGACACTCTAAACTTTTTCTATATTGCAAATAAACCAAGGCACACAAGCTCACTTGGGTTAATGTCAAAACAGTCAAGTTAAATCGGGCCAGAGAGAGATCAACCAGTCTTACCACAAGCAATTAATCGCAATACAATCATGCTATGAAGAATCATGAACGAGATGAATTACGCTTAAGATTGTAGTAAATATATCAACAGGGTTCCCAAATAGTGCTAGCAATAGTCCCATAGATGCAACTACATGAGATGAAATCTAATATGCTAATGCAACTAAGAAAACAGTATAATTTTTTTCGTTACACGTAAACTCCCACTCCTAGTAAGCGGTACAAACCGTGCAACATCCTATGAAAGCAATGAAATCTGCACTAGAAAGCAATTAAAGATAGAATATACCTCCCCCAAGCTAAAATCTTGCAATGTCCACAATGCAAAGAGAAAAATAGACACGAGTAAAGGGGAAAGTACTGACAAAACCTCACTAAGGAGGGGAGAGCGAAGGGTTCGGAAACCCTTGTGACTGCATCCAAGTATTGAAATTCTCCACGATTGTAAATATAGATGACAGGTTCTCCTTTATGATGCTCTGCTCCGCTTTGATCTCAGCAATGGAAAGTTCAATTTTTTCAAGTGATCTCTCGATCGATGCAGAAGAAGAGCTAGCACCATCATGAGTGCTAGGTATCACTAGTGGCTCTGGGAGAGGAGGAACTCGAACGCTTGGTTGAGTGCTTTTGAAAGACCAATTAGCTTTGTTTAGCAAGGACATCTCCTCATATGGAGGTAGTTCATCTTCCTCATCCTTGATACACCAAAGAGTGGTGCCATCTTCCTTTTTAAGCCAACCTGAAGGAACATCAAGAGAATCCTTTCCGTCAACAGCTCCATCTCGCTGAAGTAGAGCCTTATGACCCAAATAAAGGGCAATTGGGGTTATGACCCCCCTTGTACGAAAGCTCCTCCACCAGTGGGTGATTTTGCCAAGGTGAGCATTTGCCGGAGAAGGAATGCACCCGCATCAATGGGTTGAGCATGGAGCATATGATAGAGCATATATAACTCATCCTTTCGAACTTTACCCCCTTCTTGTCGACCAAAAATGGTACTCGAAAATAATTGAAGGATGTAGTGAAGTGCAGGATGGCGAATCGACGTTGTCGAACTTGTCTTAGAATCATATTCACGCTTACCAGTCAAAGTTCGCCAAAAAGCGCAGCTGCCCAATACTTAGATGTCAAACGCGGTCCGCCAGTGGGAAATCCAAGCACCTCATTGAACTTGGCTAAAGTCCATGTATGTGCCTCATTGTACAATCGGAAGGTGATCCGACCATCGCGAGAACCGGAACCGAAGTTAATAAGAGCCTTCAAAGAGCTCAAAAATTCCAGTGTCGCTCTTATATGTTGGGAATTTGGTCATGAGAAAATCTCCCCAACCAACATTAGACAATAGCCAACTGATGTCATCTTCAATATGTAAGGACTTGATAGCATAACGATCACAGTAACGAGTAGTAGTTATGCCTAGCAAAAACAACCTTTCATATCTCTCTTTTTGTGCATCATCCTCAAAAATAATATCATAATAGTCAATAACCACTGGTTCTTTATTTGTTGCCCGAGAAGAGGATGAAGTAGATGTTTTAGTCTTAGCAACACAGAATTTTGTCTTAGAAATTGAGCTGTTTCTTTTAGGAGCGAGCTTTCTCGAAGGTCGTGAAGAGGGAGGGGTTTTCTTGGACCTTGTGCGTGTCGTAGGAGCCATAGATGTAAAAACCGGCAATTTGGCACACTATCACAGATTCACAACAAGATTGTCACGCTAGTAAGTACCCCAATTTGCAATCTGTCACAGTACCCTTATCAAGGTTTTTCATTCAAATAACCTCCACAAACACATGATCGAACGAGAACAAGGCACGCAAGCACGAATTCAAGAGGGTCAAGATTGACGTTGTGCCGAAAAAATCAATAAAGTAGCAACCTTCCACTAGGAGGACAGATGAAATTTTAAACTCAGGCTACGTAAGCAAAGCTGCAGCCAAGGAGGTCACGAATTTCCTGTAAACACGCAAATAGATGACGAAATTCCACCAATTTCCGCCAACCAGTTCAGGTATTCGAAAATCTAGGGTTCGAAAACTGGGCAAAAACCGAGTGAGAATATGGCCTGCTATGGCGAACTTGCGAAAGTCGAGGTCTTCGAAAGTGATGACTCGAAACCGAGTGCAGTGATGATTCGAAAGTGAGCAAAGAGTTTGCGAGTGCTGCTAGGAATTCGCGAGGAAGAAGGGAGATGAGTGCTGCGCTGCTGGCTTGCGAAGGATATCTCGAACTCCTTGTTTTTTTTTTGTATGGCAGAAGCTAGGAGATGCTGTGATTATGGCCCTGTTCTTTTGAATTGATTTTGGCTGAACTGAACTGAACTTATCTTATTTTTGCGGAAAAATTGACATGAATAATCCCAACTTTCACCAGTCTTCTAAAAATAATCTCAACTTTCGATTATTATAGAATAATCCCAACTTTAGGAGGTACCTTCTCAAAATAATCCGAACTATTAATTTTCTATATATTATTGACCTAAAACGGATTAGTGTAGGCAAGAAAAGTGATAGTTTGGTTTATTTTGAGAAGATTCCCTCCAAAGTTAGGATTATTCTGGAATAATCCAAAGTTGGGATTATTTTGAGCAGACAGCTGAAAGTTGGAATTATTCATGTCAATTTTTCCTATTTTTGCTGAACTGAACTTATTTTTGCTGAACTGAACTTATTTTTGCTGAACTGAACTTCTTTTGGCTGAACTGCGTTGAACTGAACTTATTTTTACTTATTTTTGCTGAACGTAACTTATTTTTTGGCCGAACCGAACCTATTTTTGCTTTGAACCGAACTTATTTTGTTTTGAACCGAACTTATTTTTGCTAAACTGAACTTATTTTTGCTGAACTGAACCATATTAACATAATATTATCAATACTTATTATTATAATAATCAATAAATATTAACATAATATTATCAATACTTATTATTATTTTATTATTTTATAATAATAAATAATAAATAATAAATAATAATTATAATAAATAATAAATAATAGATAATAAAAAATAAAAAATAAATAAAAAATAAAAAATAATAAATAAAAAATAAAAATAAATAAAAAATAAAAAATAAAAAATAAAAAATAAAAAATAAAAAATAAAAAATAAAAAATAAAAAATAAAAAATAATAATAATAAAAAATAAAAAATAAAAAATAAAAAATAAAAAATAATAA
This sequence comes from Beta corolliflora, assembly GCA_947648045.1. NCBI lineage: Eukaryota > Viridiplantae > Streptophyta > Magnoliopsida > Caryophyllales > Amaranthaceae > Beta > Beta corolliflora. The sequence goes on from CANSZD010001229.1 coordinate 216,437, forward strand.
ATAATTAATAATAAATTATAAATAATAAATAATAAATAATAAATAATAAATAATAAATAATAAATAATAGATAATAAATATTAAATAATAAATAATAAATAATAAATAATAAATAATAAATAATAAATAATAAATAATGAATAATAAATAATAAATAATAAATAATAAATAATAAATAATAAATAATAAATAATAGATAATAATAATAATAATAATAATAATAATAATAATAATAATAATAATAAATAATAAATAATAAATAATAAATAATAAATAATAAATAATAAATAATAATAATATATACTAATAATAATAATAAATAATACTACCTTCGTTTTCTTTTGTTGTTATTATTTGGAATCGGGGAAGAAACCAATGCAACTCAAAAATTGGGCAAAATTTCACTATTTTAAATTAAATTAAATTAACTAAAAATAAAGATTCTTGCCCTTTTGAGTTATTCTATATTAGGCAACCAATAATACAAAAGTTTGAGGGGAAAAGAAGTAAAGAACTACAAACTAGTGTAACACATTTATTGCTCTTTGAGTTACTACATGTTAGACAACCAATTAGGCAAAAATTGGAGGGGTTAAAAGGCAAAAAATGACTACTAAATAGTGTGAACACATTTATTGCAACATAAAACCAATGGAAAATTTAATTTATGGATAATAAATAATAAATAATAAGTAATAAATAATAAATAATAAATAATTAATAATAAATAATTAATAATAAATAATAAATAATAAATAATTAATAATAAATAATAAATAATAAATAATAAATTATAATAATAATAAATAATAAATAATAAATAATAAATAATAAATAATAAATAATTAATAATAAATAATAATAATAATAAAATAATAATAATAATAATAAAAATAATAATAATAATAATAATAATAATAATAACAATAATAATAATAATAATAATAATAATAATAATAATAATAATAATAATAATAATAATAATAATAATAATAAAACAATAATAAAAAAAATGAAAATCAACAAAATAAAAAAAATAAAGAAAAAATACAAATTCATCGGTATTATATTTATAATATTTATAATAATAATAATAATAATATTAATAGTAATATTGAAAACAAAAATAATAATTACAACATTAGACAAGACTGAACTGAACTGAATTTATTTTTGCTGAACTGAACTTATTTTTACTTATTTTTCTTGAACCGAATCGAACCGAATCGAACTTATTTTAATTTGAACCGAATTTATTTTCTTTAACCGAATCGAAAATAAGTTCAAAAAAAATGCAGGCCTATATCATCAAGCCACGAAGCGCTTGTGGGATTTACCGCTCTCTCTTTCTTTTCATCCTTTTTTTTTCTTTGTTTATATTACACCATCAAGTATAATATCACAGGTGAGCTGTGATTTTTGTCTTCGAGCCGCGGATGGACTGTGGGCTGTACTGGAACTTTCGAGTGCTGCCTTCCCCTTTTTTTCTCTTTTTTTTGTTGTAAAGTGCATCAGGTACAAGATCACAACATTGTTGTGATTTGAACTTCAAGTCACGGCACGACAGTGGGGGTGTACTGTAACTTTAGTATCTCGTCCTTCCCTTCTTTTGTTTTCATCACAGCCTTGCCGTGATTTATGAGTGGAGGCCCCAGTTGGGCCATGATAATAGCTAGTCCATAAGGATTTCCTTTCCTTTTTTTTTGTTTGTTTTATGTACCTATAAAAAGGAGAAACCAAGGGAAAATGAAACTATAAAGTAAAAATATATGTATATATATAAGAGAAAAAGGAAAAATAATAAGAGAAATGAAAAAGGAAAAAAGAGAAAAAAAAAAGAAAGAAAGAAAAGAAAAGTAAGTATAGTTGGGTTGTCTCCCAAGAAGCGCTAGTTTAAGGTCATCTAGCTTGACCACCTTTTCACGTCACTCTGAATAAGGGTCGGAAAGGGTGTAAACCGCCTTCCCTTCAATGGGTTCACCTTCTCGGTAGTGCTTAAGACGTTGTCCATTTACCTTAAAAGAGCCAGTAGCTTCACTCCAAATCTCAACCGAACCATACGGAAAAACCTTAAGGATTTTGAATGGACCAGACCACCTTGAGCGAAGTTTGCCAGGAAATAGCTTCAATCGAGAGTTGAACAATTAAACCAACTCGCCTTCATGAAATTCTCGCCTCATGATATGCTTGTCATGCCACCTTTTCGTTCTCTCTTTGTACAACCTTGAGTTTTCATAAGCTTCGAGGCGAAGTTCTTCTAACTCATTTAGTTGTAATAATCTCTTCTCTCCCGCCGCTTGCAAATCAAAATTTAGGTTCTTAATCGCCCAAAATGCACGATGCTCTAATTCAAAGGGGATATGGCATGCTTTTCCATATACAAGCCTATACGGAGTTGTGCCATTGGGCGATTTGAATGCATTTCTGTACGCCCAAAGTGCATCATCAAGTTTTGTAGACCAATCCTTCCTTGATCTCACAACCGTCTTCTCTAAGATAGTTTTGATCTCTCGGTTAGAAATCTCCACTTGGCCACTAGTTTGTGGGTGATATGAGAGCCCCACTCGATGATGTACTCCATATTTCTTCAGCATAGCTTCAAACTTCTTTTCGACAAAATGCGTACCGCCATCACTAATCAATACTCGTGGCACTCCAAATCGAGGGAAAATCGTCTTCTTAAAGAACTTTTGAACCACACGAGCATCATTAGTAGGAGTAGCAATAGCCTCAACCCACTTTGAGACATAGTCCACAACAACTAGAATATACCGATTCCTATAAGATAAAGTGAAAGGACCCATGAAGTCAACTCCCCACACATCGAACAATTCAACCTCAAGAATGTTATTTAGAGGCATTTCGTTCCTCATTGTTAGTTTTAACAGAAACATCAAAATTGGCCTTGTTTTGTGGCTGCTCATCCTTTTCTGTTACCATTGTCTCCTGTTCTTCTGGAATTATCACCAACTCACTCTTCCTTCTCACTGGAATCTCTAATTGCTTGCCACTTCTAAGAGAAATAGCACTGGCATTCTCCTTAGGATTTCTCTCAGTTTGGCTAGGTAGTTTCGAAGAATTTTGTGTTTGCAACCTGCCAAGAGTATTAGTAAACTGAGAGACTTGATTTTCAAGGTTCCTCAACCCACTTCGTGTTTCCTGCTGAAATTGCAAAGTACTGGAGGCCATCGTCTTCACAATGTCCTCAAGAGACATGCCACTAGGTTGTTGTTGTGGCATAGGTTGCTGCAACGGTGGTCTAGGTAAATACGGAGGTTGGGTCGTGTGGAATCCAAGTGGAGGAGTGAATGCTTGCTGTTGGTGAAGTGGTGGTCTGAAATTAGGATTTCCTTGCTGCTGATTGTTGCCATACCTCAGGTTCGGATGATCCTTCCATCCCCGATTATAGGTTTGAGAGAAAGGGTCATACCTCCGTTGTTGTCCTTGAAAACCCCCAATAGCATTCACTTGTTCATCTTGTAGGCTTGGACACATATCAGTAGCGTGTCCTACTGTGAAACATATCTCACATGCCTTGGCTTGGCCTTTTCCTATCACGACTTGTTCCACTAAGGAGGTGAGGTTGGCTACCTGCTGCTCCAGCTTAGAAATACCCACCTCCTTAACATGATAAGATGAAGCTGGAACTCGATTCCTTCTTCCAGAATATTGAGAGTTAGCTGCCATGTTTGCTATGAGCTTCATTGCATCGTCAGTTGTTTTATCACTTAGTGATCCACCGCTTGCCGCATCAATCATATTTTTATCATTGTACATTAACCCTTTTGTGAAATACTGAAATAGAAGTTGCTCACTGATCTGATGGTTTGGGCAGCTTTTACATAACTTCTTAAAGCGTTCCCAGTACTCATGAAGTGTCTCTGTGTCATCTTGCTGAATCCCGTAAATATCCTTACGAATGTTTGCCGCAAGAGATGCTGGAAAATACTTTGATAAAAATACTCGTTGCTTTTCATCCCAAGTAGTGATGGATTGTGCAGGCAGATCATATATCCATTCTTTTGTAGCATCTGATAACGCAAATGGAAATGCTTTCAACTTCAGTTTATCAAGTGTCACTCCACTCGATTTAATTCATTCCGGAACAAGCTATATGAAATTCTTTAAGGAACTTGTTCGGATCAGTCATGTATGCAGAACCTAAGGAGCCATTTTCTTTGAAACCAGTGAAAGTGGGTAAAGCTCGGATAAGGCCTGGTTTTATCTCACATTCCGTCTCCTCATCTGCATAAACAATGCACAGTAGGTTGGGATCAAAAGTAGGAGCTGCTAACTCCTTCAAAGTGCGCGCCATCTCAACTTTAACTTCTTCTTCCTCCTCCGAAGATGAACTTTCACTAAGAGGAAGTGGAATATGACGCGCTTGCTCAAGTTGTTGCTGAGCACGAGTCCTTTTCGCCACTATGAATCTTTGGTTCTTTGCTACAAAATCTCGCAAACGTAAGTGCTTAGATTTTTTGTCAGACATGCACAACAAAGAAACTAGATCACAAGTTAGTAAGAAAAGTTAGTAAATCACACAAGAAATAATATAATAAAAACGTCAAGTTCCCCGGCAACGACGCCAAAATTTGGTACGACTCACTAGTAGAATAAATGCTTATTGCTGCGGTTTTACCCATACGCAGCAATATATCACGACAAAAGAAAAGGTAAACTATAAAATAACCATATTGGTGCGGTTTTCGACCCTCTTTGGTGCGGTTTTCACCACCACCGACGGGTTTTCGGCCTTCTTTTCCACCGACGGGTTTTCGCCCCACTCCTCTACTCCGTTCACAGTCGCCAGCGCCACCTTCCCCTTGTCATAAAAGGTTAGTTTTTCATTATTTCTTATTAATTTTCAATTTTATTTTTTAATAGTGCTTTAATAAAAAATTTGGCTTAAATAGTAGTTAAAAATGCTCAATATAATATATATATATATATGATTAGTTATAAGATTTAAGGATTAAAAACTAATTTTGTGATGATTTTACTTAAGTTTTTGTATGCCCTAGAATGTTATACGGGATTGTTTTTGCATAAGTTTGGTGAATTATTTGAAGTGATATGTATAATGGGATTATTTTTGCAATGCCTTCATATTAATAGACTCACCAAATGGGAAGGGGAAGGGAAATCTAAGGCATGGTTTGGTATTTGTTGTTTGGTGATGACTTGAAATCACTTAAATGCGATTGTTTGTATGTATAATGCGATTGTTTTTGCAATGCCTTCATATTGATAGACTCACCAATGGGAGGGGAAGGGAAATCTAAGGAATGGTTTGGTATTTGTTGTTTGGTGATGACTTGGAATCACTTGAATGCGATTGTTTTTATGTACATCATAATGCCTAGATACCCGTTCAAGACTTACTCATTAGGAGTAAGTCTTGAATAGTCCCCGTTTTGGGACTGTTCTTAAACGTCACATCTCACTTAGGTAGTGAATGTGTGTTGATTCTTTGATTCTAAGTGAAATACGGTTAATCATTTCCCTAATTTGTTCTCCGGGTGCATATAAGATAAGCAATTATCTTCATCGTGTACTTGGAGAACCGAAGGGAAATCTTGCCGAATTTTACTTAGAATCAAAGATGATACATGCATTCACTAGTGGGATGGGACGTTTAAGGATGGGTTAGGTTGGAGTGATAAGGACCCAATGGAAGCATGCATTGAATATTAGTTTGTTGTGTTATATTTATGTGAATTTTTTAATTGATAATAATTTTTTATGTATGTATATATGTGTGGGGGTTTTTAGAAATGGATCGAAGTTGGATGTATGGAAAGCGGAATACGTTGGAGTTCGTACAAGGTGTGAATGAGTTTTGTAAACGTCTTTGTAGAGCATCAACAACTTACTTGCGAGGATGAGATATATTGTCCATGTGTTGATTGCTACAATGTGAATACGATTTCTGATATTAGGTTAATAAGAGATCATATTATTCGTCGAGGATTTAGAGCTGAGTATTATATTTGGTTATGGCATGGTGAGAAGGGAAAATATACTCAGAATAGGGTTATTGTTGATGATTGCACTAGTAACTCATTAGAGATTGATATGTCGAATGTTGGTGCTGAGAATGAAGTTGTGATTGAAGATCATGTTAGGATTGAAGGTGATGATGTTGTAGGTAATGAAAATGACCATGGAGATAATAGTGACACTGAGGATGAAGAGTTTGGTGATGATCGATTAGGTGAGATGTTGGAAGGGGCTCGTGACCATTTTAATGAGCGGCCACGAGTGTTTGACAGTTTGTCCGAAGTTTTTGGGAAACCCCTTTATCCGGGTGTACAAAATACACTCAATTGAGTGGGGTTTTTAACCCTTTTCAACATCAAAGAGAAACATAATTTGACTGATATAGGCTTCACAGAACTCTTAAAAGCTTTACAAGATATGTTTCCTGAGGGTAATTTATTACCAAAATCCACCTACTATGCCAAAAAATTAATGTGTCCTTTGGGTTTAGAATATGAGCGGATTGATGCATGTCCGAATGATTGCGTGTTGTATCAAAATGAGAATGCAGACCTTTATGAATGCCCGAGGTGTGGTAAGTCCCGCTATAAATTGTCGGATAGGGTTGAGCCTGGGCCGGGCAATACGGGTCCTTCTGCGAAAGTGTTGTGGTATCTTCCAATTGTGCCAAGGTTTAGGGAGGCTCTTTTCTATCAAAGAAGATGCAAAGAACCTAAGATGGCATGCCGATCGGAGAAAGAAAGATGGGATGCTTAGGCATCCAACAGATTCTCCTCAATGGAAGGCTATAGATTCCGGATATCGGGAATTTGGTCGGGAAGCTAGGAACTTGAGACTTGCATTGTGTACGGACGGAATGAACCCTTACGGTACTTTGAGTAGTCAACATAGTACTTGGCACGTTTCGTTAGTGATATACAATCTTCCTCCATGGTTGTGCATGAAGCGGAAGTATATTATGTTGTCTCTCTTAATTTACGGACCTAAACAGTAGGAAATGATATAGACATCTATCTTGCACCTCTCATCGAAGATCTCAAAAAGATGTGGGATGAAGGTGTTATGGTATTTGATGCGTATTCCAATGAAGATTTCGAGCTTCGTGCTATGCTATTTCGTACTAGAAATGATTATCCCGCTTATGGCAATTTGTCGGGGTATAAAGTCAAAGGAAAAAAGGCATGTCCCATTTGTGAGAATGGTATGGAGGCTACACATTTGCCACATTGTGGGAAACATGTCTATATCATTAATAGGCAATTCCTACATAATTCTCATCCATATCGAAAGAAAAAAGCACCATTTAACGGGTTAGTTGAAAATGCTCCAGCTCCTAGACCGTTGACCGGAAAAGAAGTTTATAATCGTGTTAAGGGGATGTGCACAATATTTGGTAAGGGGGTTAAACCTTCGGAAGACAATGGTGTCATTTGGAAAAAAGAGTCTATATTCGGAGACTTCCTTATTGGAAATACTTACCGAGTTAGACATTGTCTCGATGTAATGCACATTGAAAAAAATGTTTGTGATGCAATTATTGGTACTCTGTTGAATATGCCGGGAAAAACTAAGGATGGTCTGAAGGTTCGCAGAGATATGGAGAAATTGAAGATTCGGCCTAATTTATGGCCAAAGGTTAAGGAAAAAGTTAAGAAATGAAAGGGAACAACAACATATTTGCCTCCAGCTTGTTATACATTGTCTAGGCAAGAGAAAAGATTGTTCTGTGAGTGTTTATACGGTATTAAGGTTCCCACAGGATACTCATCTAACATGAGAAGACTTGTTTCTTTGATTGATCTGAAATTAATTGGGCTGAAGTCCCATGACTGTCATGTGTTGATGCAAGTGTTTTTGCCGATTGCAATACGGGATTCTTCCAAAACATGTCGGGCTTGCCATCACGAGGTTGTGTTCATTTTTCAATACCATATGCAACAAGGTACTTGACCTCGATAAGTTGGATGCTTTGCAAAATGAGGTGGTGATAACACTTTGTCAATTTGAGATGTATTTTCCACCTTCTTTTTTTGACATTATGGTTCACTTAGTCCTTCATTTGGTAAGAGAGATTAAACCGTGTGGTCCCGTGTTTTTAAGATGGGCATACCCTTTTGAGAGACATATGGATTCTTTGAAAAAGAAAGTGAGGAACCCAAAGAAGACCGGAGGGCGAGTATTATTCAAGGAACAATTGCCGAAGAGGTTGGAGGATAGTGTTCTTCTCATTTTGCTAAGGTCGTGACGATAGGTCTTCCAAAGTCCGGACACGAGGGAAGGTTAGAAGGCAAGGGTGGTGTCGGAATGCGACATATTTCGCCTTCATTGAGTGAGTTGAATAAAGCTCATCTTTTCGTGTTGCACCATGTTACTCGAAGTTAATCCATACTTAGAGAGACATATGCGTGAATTGCGCCACAAAAACCCGTCAAAAGGGGAGAGGGCGTTGATGAATGAGCATAACGAGTCTTTCATTGATTGGTTCCACAATAAAGTAATTGGTGAATTGTCTCGCAAACGACCATCATGTTCCCGATACAATTAAGTGGTTGGCATACGGTCCACGTGACGCTTTTAAATCGTATGAGGGGTATGATATCAATGGATATACCTTTTACACCGAACGTCGGGACAAGAAATCAAAGTTGGTACGGAATTATGGGGTTTCAATGGTTGCATCATCTAGGGAGTATGCGAGTGCAAAGGATAAAACTCGATTGATGCTAAACAATCATATTATGGGATCATTCGGGAAATATGGGAGCTCGATTATTGTGACTTCACCGTGCCTATTTTTCAATGCAAGTGGGCGGATAATAGACGTGGTTTGCGAACGGATGAGTGTGGTTTTACTCTAGTCGATATGAGTCGTCGCGTGACACTAAAGAACCTTTTATCCTCGCATCACAAGCAAAACAAGTGTTTTATGTATCTGATCCTGTAGACACTCAGTGGTGCATTGTTGTTAATGGTAAAAGGCGAATTTTAGGAGTAGGTGATGTTGACGATGAAGAAGAATATGATAAGTTTGATGATATCCCCCCTTTCTCAATCCCAAGTGATGATATGATGGATGTTTCGATACTTGAAAATAGTTACATGCGAATGGATCACCAAGAAGGTATAACGGTCATCGAGCAACCTATTGACCAAAATTAAAGGTAAAAAATGTTCTATATGAGTAATTTGAATTATAAATTGATGTACTTATAATAGATTTCATTACAATAATGTGTTGATATATATTGTTTTAAATTTTGTTAACACTTTTTCTTTGTTTCTATGTATATGTTACAGATATGGCTAGTGACGGTTCGGGCGATCAGTCATCGGATTCCGATGCACCATTTTACCGGAAAAGGAGGCCGACCGTGGGGAGGACGGTGATCGTGTTGCAGATGCGTTTGATGCTTGGATGGAAAGAATGGAAGTAGAAGCTGATAGAAATGCTTTACTTGACATTGAGGTGACATCTAATCCATGTCAGCCACCCCCCTCAGGTTCGCGATTATTGTAATATTGAATATGTCATTTATTTGTTCGTTGTCTAATTTAGTTTCCTTATTTTGATTCTTAGATCCTCGTCAGACCAGTGCATATTATGGTGCACAAGGGAGGGGGAAGAAGTCAGGTGGGAAGACAAAGGCATCTAGAAAGAGTAAAAGAGGTCCCACGATGAATCTCCACAACACAGAAGATATGTTCTTAAAGTTTGATGAATTGGGGAGACCAACAGGTAATTATTGATTGTAAGATAGTTATAATTTATCATGCTTACGATTTAATGTTTGGATTTCTAATTGTTTTTTCTATTAGGCACGTGGCGAGCCAAGTATGGTATTTGGGTCGGTCTTTCTATACACAGACTTAACATCAATTGCAAATGGAAAAACATTTCTCCTGCCTTGTTGGATTTTATGTGGACAGACACTACGGTAAGATATGTTTCATTTACAATTTTGGGATTTATTGTTCTAATGCTGAGCTAACGTGCTTATTTATTTGTTTATGATGGAAAACAGAATATGTTTCACCTTCCGGACGAGATAAGCTATAAGAGGCACTACTTGACTGCTGTGAACTCTAGATGGAGGGATTTCAAGAGCAAATTGGTATCTGGTTGGATCACAATGACTAGAGTCAGATCAAAGAAGGAGAAGCTAGGTGATACTCCGCCAGATGTATACAAGCACATCAAGATGGAGGATTGGCTTACCTTCAAAGAGGCTATGACGTCAGATGCGGCTGTAGTAAGTTTATAATCAAATTAACTTGGTTTTATTAAATTAAATTATATTCTACTAACTTAATGTGTTTTTTATTGCAGAAAAAGCGAGAAAAGGCGGTCGAGAGTGCAAAAAAGAATACACATCATCACCACTTAGGTCAAAGGAACTATGGGGATGCTAGAGAGTTGTGGAAGCAGGAGAACTTTTGTCCACCTAGTTTTGATTTAGCAGGAGCGTCATCTAGTACACCATCCTCCTCGGTGTCCTCTCATGTTACTCGGGGTGATGACTGGTGGTGCGCGATGCATAAGAAGGATCCAGTCACTAAACAGCGATTTATTCCAGTTGAGGAAACAAAGATTGCAGCTGACAAATACGTATGTATATCACTATAATTTTTAGTTTGACATATATATGTTTTTCATTTATTAAATACATTTTTGTTATTTGAAACTTGTTTTTTGGGCAGTTGGAGTACAAGGAGAAGCAAGCCAAGGGTGAGTTCACCCCGGTACGTAACAAAGACGCCCTTTTTATGGCTCTTGGAGAGAAGCCAGATCACTCGGGTCGTTGTTATGGTTTTGGAGGTTACAATGTTGGCTATAGGAAGGCTTTTGGTCTTCCACCTCCTAGGAACTATTGGAGCTCGAGTCAGGAACAAGAGGAAGCATTCATGCAGAAAATGACTGAAAGGTGGAGAAATGACATTGCAACATATATGCAGAATGTGGCGCTTTCACAGCCCACTCAGTTACCTACTCCACCATTTGTTGTACCATTTGTTCCATCACCCGCTTGGCCAAGAACTTCGGGCACTGCTTTTCAGCCCACTCAGCTACCTTTTCCGCCATTTGTTCCATCACCTGCTTCATCATCTTCTGGGCCGCCTACTTTTAAGCCTACTCGACTACCTTTTCCGTCATTTGTTCCATCATTTGCTTCACCATCTTTGGGCGGCTACTTTTCGGCCTACTCGGCTACCTTTTCCGCCATTTGTTCCATCGTTTGCTTCACCATCTCTTTGGGCCATCTACTTCACAGCCCACTCGGCTACGTACTCCACTATCTGGATTTTCCGACACTCATTCTCCTCATTCGAAGGTACATATATTTATCATATATACATGTGCTTTATACAAATAATTATCATATATACATGTGCTTTATACAAATAATTATCTTATATATTTAGAACTTTATGTTATTGTTAGGACGAGACTCCCTGTCGATTGTATTTGATAGATCCAACTAGTGGAAAGACTTGTCTAGTGGCAGATGCACATTCTTATGCTTTTGATGAGACCACTACAGTTCATGGGTCTAGAATGATGAATGATCACCTTCGAGTGAAAATTCATCGTTTTGTAGAGAAGTATGGTCATTTGCCACTACCTGTCCCCGTCCCTGCATATGAAATCGACACTACAGAAACTGCTTTGGGTACGTGGGTGCAATGGCTAAAAAATTTAGTGCAAATATTAGGTGATGAGGTAATTGTTCAAATTTTATCCATTTTTGTAAAAATAATAGGATTAAATGTAAAAATTACATAATCTTATGCGCGTTCTCAAAAATTATTATTAGGTTACACCGACACCTAAAAAACAAAAGGGGATTTCGGGGGAGGCAGTTAGATGTCCTAGCCAGCAGCTTTCAGCCGGTTCGGCTACTCGTTATAGTCCAGTTGTCGATGATGTATCGTTCTTGGAATCCCTCACTGAAGACTGTAAGGAGTTAGCAGATACGCTTGCCCTTGCCGTCGCAGACGATGATACCGTTGCTGTAACCTTGCCGAGCTCATTGTTCCATTATTCAGAAGATGCCACCGCTTATCTGACTAAGGAGGATATTGCTCAGTTCCTGAAATGGGAGATGCTTAATATTTCTATTATCCAAGTGTACATGAGGTAACAATAATCAAAGTTATGATTTTTTTTTACATTTCATTGTATGATAGTTGTATTTTCCACATAAAATTTATGTTTATCTATTTTTTTAGGGCAACACAGTCTGACTTGGATGGATTTGGGGCTACTGTTCGAGTTTGTTGGATGTGCCCGGAGAGTACCGCGGATGTGCATGCTTTGGAGAATGTAACGACTTACATTGAGTGTGCTATAACTGGATCCGTCGTTGCTGGTGCTAGTATCATCTTCGCGCCAATCTTTCAAGAGTAATATTCTATCTTAATAGTTTTACAAATAAGGATTGTTGCATGACATGTGAATTTTTTAAGTAATTATTATTATTCAATCTTGCAATAGCCGTCATTGGATGCTCCTTGTCATACATCCCATGCTCGGGATCATTTATGTATTTGATTCCGCTAGCTTTCACAAGGAGCGGAAGTTAAAGATTAGACCGCCTATGATAGCGTAAGTTGATCGTTTTGATATATTTTAAATGAATTTAAATTATAATATAAAGCAAGTAAAGTGTAACTCATTTGATTTTGTTTTATGTAGTGCTTTTAGGAGGTTTCGGATGAGCGGCAACGAAGTTCGTCACAACAAGCTTATTTGGAGATGTGTTAAGGTATAATAGACTTATTTTATTCAATTAAAAGCATATGTTATGTCATTCTCATTATACGATAAATTTCCTCATTTTCTTAAAACTTTCGTTAAATTGCCCACAACAACAAGGAGGCACGGAGTGCGGTTATTTTGTCATGCGCAACATTTTTGACATACTCACTTTATATTCTGGTTCGGAGGATTTCGATGAAGTAAGTTTTTTGTTCACTTATTATTCATTTCATATTTTATATATTTAACTATTGAAAGCTAACTTTGGTGAATTATTTTCAGGTTGCTCGTACTTTTACCCGCGATCCTTATATCGAAGATCAAATCAATGAGGTGAAAAATAAGTGGGCAAGATACTTTATTGATAATTGCATTGCATAGGTTAGTTAATGTTAATTTTCTTTGCTTCTCTTACAACGAATATAATTTAGTGCAACTTGTACCAACCAACGTAACATTATCGTATTGACTTGGATTTCATGATATATATATATATATATATATATATATATATATATATATATATGTTGGATTCGTATGATATCTATGTTGGATTGAATCGTATTTATTTCTTGTTAAACTTGGAATTTGGATTGTGCGTGGAAGTTGGATGATGGATGGATGTTGGATGAATTTTGGATTAGATGTTGTTTGTTGGATGAATTTTGGATGATGGATGGATGTTGGATAAATTTTGGATGATGGATGGATGGTTGTTGCATATAATATTGTACAGGTTAATTCCCAATTATGGGTTTATCCAATTTACAAACGGAGCTCTGTCGAAATTTATGCAGAAAATATTACGCTTGCCGCATCCCGCTTTGCCGCATTTCGCTTCTTGCATGAGGTTGGTGGAACATACGTAAATATAAAATAAATATTTTTTTAAAAAAAAAAAAAGTATATTGCTTTGCGGTTTCGTGACAAACCGCAAAGCAATATACTGTTTTTTTATAATAAAAAGTACATATTCTTGCGGTTTCTGTGACAAACCGCAGCAATATGTATTTTTTATTATAAAAAATACAGTATATTGCTGCGGTTTGTCACAGAAACCGCAGCAATATACTGCTTTTTTATAATAAAAAATATATATATTGCTGCGGTTTGTCACATAAACCGCAGCAATATGGTTTATTCAAATAATGAAAAAATGTAAATATTGCTGCGGTTTTGCCCAGAAACCGCAGCAATATGTTGTAATATTGCTGCGGTTTAAAACCGCAGCAATAGTTTAATTACCTATTGCTGCGCCCTTAATTGCTGCGCGGTCAAAACCGCCGCAATAGGCCACTTAATGACCGCAGCAATAAGCATTTATTCTACTAGTGACTGTCGCGTGTCTACCAAAAATAAACCTAACTTGAACTTCCTAATTATGTAGTTGGGTAAGCTAAGGTCGATCCCACAAAGAATTGGATTTATCTTATGTAATCCCCCGTATTTTTATGAATTTTATAGATATATTTTAATATATATTAGCATTTTAATGATTTCATATTTCAAAGGTTGACTATTTGAAAGTCAAAGGAATTGTTTTACTAATTTATTCAAGTCAAATATTTATTAAAGTCATGCTTTGAAAGTACTTGAAATGGTTTGAAACACTTAGTGGATTTGAAAAAGGAGTTTAAATGGGCTTGAGGAACCCAAATACTAATCCTAGTCATGTTAGGAGTTCAATTATCACTCCTATTCATCACCAAACTCTATTTGAAGCCCAATTCTCTTTTTTCCTAAGCCCACAAAGGGGAAACTATAAATACCCATAAACCCCAAATATTTTACCCACACAAGAACTTTCTGTCTCCTCCCTCACACTCAAAACCGGCGGTGCCCTTATTGTTCTTCTTCTTCACGATTTTTCTTCCTCTTTCTTCCTTTCTTCTTTTTTAAGAAACACTTTCTTCTTCACCAAGAAACACCACAACTCCACAATCACCACCACCACCGCCGACCTGCTACTGCCGCCGCTGCCCTAAGTGCTGCCGGCGTCTTTTCTCCTTGTCTTTTTCTTGCTTTGGTTTGTTTCTTTTCTTCCTCCTCAAGTTTTATTCAAATATTGTATTTTTAGGTTTTGTTTTAATTAGTTTATGTTTAAAAGTTATAAGTTGATGATTTATTATTGAATCTAAGTTATATAATTTGTGTATTGATAAAATAAAATTCAGATTTGCATATTTGAGTTTAAAGTAGATTTTAATTATCAAAGCATGAATTTTTAGGGTTTTGAAAATTAAAAATCATAGTAGTTTATTATAAGTTATGAAAGTTATTGCCTTTATGTTTCTAAGCATGTTTAAGTATGTTTAAAGGGAGTTTTAATAAATTATATGTTGCTGGAATTTTAAAAAGGATGTTATTAAAGGAGTTTTAAGGTTTTAAATGACTAGTATAGTAGTACTATGCTAGGAAGTATTAGTAATTGAATTTTTAATGATGGAACCAACTTTTAAATATTTTTAAAGGAGGTTTAAAGTATTTTAAAGTTGCTGGAAATTATTTGAGTATTGATCATAAATTTATATTGGTTATTTTAGGCGGAGAATTCTCTCTAGGCGACTTTTAAGTTGGTTAAAGTGGCATTCCAGTTTGTCTACACAAGGTACGTACATACCTATGTGTCAATTGAGATAGTATCATGATTTAAGGAAGGAAATTATGTAGTATCATGTATAGGAACTATGTTGAGTTCATATGTGATATTTATTATGTTGGATTCTGTATGTTTTATGCTGTGGTGTAAACATGTGGATTATGAGATTATATTCTGAGATTTATATAACATGTTTGTATGGAAGATTGATGCAAGCATGTTGGTTGGGAACTTTATTGTTATTAATTCACATGGGGGAATTAATATATTTACTAGCATTGGATCATGTTTGATCATTGTTCCCTTTTTGAATTTCACTGCTTTATAAGAATCGAGGGCCTTATTTTGTAAGTTGATATTTTCTACCTATGAAAGGTAATTTGGTTGTTGGCTAGGTTCAACATATAAGAAAGTTGGATTAAAGTTGAAAGTAATCTTGGATTATTAAGTTGTGTGATCACTTATCTAATCCTAAGATAAAAAGAAATTGTGATTGTTTGATGATTTTATTATTTGTGGCTTGTGAGTCATAACAAGTAATAATTGGTAAATCATGTAAAGTGAAACTGGATAGCAATAACTTTAGACTGGCGCACGTCTGAAGTATGAACAATTAGGAGTTGGAGTACATGGTGGTAGCCCATGGCTTTTTCTGGGTTTCGGGTTGATCACCGTTCCTATTTTATTAAAAGGTTCCTCGATATCGTAGGTCAGTTTTTAACCGCAGCAATAGGTGAGTCTATTGCTGCGGTTCCTGGCAAAACCGCAGCAATATGTTACACCTATTGCTGCGGTTCTTACCCAAAACCGCAGCAATAGATAGTGTCACTAATAAAAAAAAATTGAAAAGTAACCTATTGCTGCTGTTGTTGGTAAAAACAACAGCAATAGACTCACATATTCTTTGCTTTGTTTTTACCAACAACAGCAGCAATAGGTTGCTTTTTTTTTTATAAAAAAAAAATTATTGTACATTTATAATGTCATATATTAGTCCTACACATCTATACCCACACATATATAAGATCTAAAAAAATACTCCATATACAAATGATATCTAAAAATATATATACAAATTAATTTAATTCACCATACACCTAAAATACATATTCAATTAGATCTACAAAATTAACAAAAAAAAATAAATTGAAAAAAGAAATTTTCATCACAAATCAACAACAAAATTCAGAATTAATTCGAAACAAAATGAGTTAAAATTTCAATTCTAATCCTTTTTTTTTTTCGGCCTCCACTACATCCACCATACAACCACCACAGGCCCCACCTTTCGACCACCACTGGAGAACTCCAACCGCACCACCACCAAACGGCCGCCGGCTACCCTCTTCCCCCTCCCTCTCGCCGCTCGCCTCGACACCCCCTCACCTCGGCACCCGGTCGCTACCGCCACCCCTACACGCCCTTTGCTTCGTCGTTCACTGTACAATCCAAAACCCAACAAGTATAATGATTGATGAAAAAAAAAAACACCAATGACAACTTTTTTTTTCAAAATATTGTTGAATTAAATACAGAGAGGCTTATGAAATTTACTTTCAAAAAAAAAAAAAAAAAGGATTATGAAATTTGGTAATCGACTTCTCAAATCAAAGGAAGGAAGAGAAATAAGTTGAACTTATACCTTCTGTAGAATAATTGAAATTGCGGGAACTTTAGTTGTCAACACATGGTGGCCCAAGTGTCGCGGCACCAACGCATGGTGGCCCGAGCAAAGAAACAAAGGCAAGAGAAAGGAGCATGAGCGAGAATAAAGCAACACGGCGGCAAAGGGAGGGACGAAGACAAGTCGCCGGTTGGAGTTTAGGCGGCGCAGCGTGAGCGATAGGGTGCAAGACCAGGAGGAGGGACGAAGCGACGGGCTTCGTCGGGCTTCGTTTGGTTGAGCGAGGAGCGGCGCCGACCATTTAATGTCTTTGGAGATTGGTGGCTTCGTGTGGTCATTTGAGTTGAGTAGAGGAAGCGTGAAAAAGAGAGAGAGGGGAACCAGTGGGAATGAGAGAGAAGAGAGGAGAGTGAGGAGAGAGAGAGAGGAGAGAAAAACGGCTGATGAGTTGTTAAAAGGAAAGAGGAACAAAACCCTAATTGGGCCTTATAATTTTTTTTTTTACTTAAAATAACCTATTGCTGCGGTTTTTACTAAAAACCGCAGCAATAAGTTCAAATTTTAATATAAAAAAATAATATTTTAATATCTAGCGCAGATATATTGCTGCGGTTTGTGGCAAAAACCGCAGCAATATATTAAAATAATAATATTTTAATATATTGCTACGGTTTTTGCCACAAACCGCAGCAATATATCTGGTCAAAAAGTCAACTTTTTTTCAAAAAATTTCCGTTGGAACCATATTGCTGCGGTTTTTGTCCAAAACCGCAGCAATATGTTTATTTTATATTTTACTTTTTCTTTCTACGTGATATATTGCTGCGTATGGGTAAAACCGCAGCAATAAGCAATTATTCTACTAGTGTTTGGAATACAAAGTCGCGTCTGTATTTCGTCTTCCTAGGGGAAGGCTGTTTTAGATGAGACAACTCGGTCCATTGTCTATTCCAATTAAAGTAATAATAATGTTGTTTAAGTTTAGTTCAGTAAAATTTGTCTGCAAGTTATTATGTTATTATTTATTCTTGCTTAATATTTATTAGTATCATGTTAGGATTATATACTTGTGTAGTATGTAGTACTCAGCTTTGCTGATTACGTGCTTTTGTTGTGTATGTTGATCATGGCTTTGCCTTATTGATCCTGTGATGACCCATTTTGGTGAGCGGTCTCTAGGGATCAATAGTGCATAGTCCATCTAACAGGTTCGAAGACGATGCATCATTGGGATCGGGATTGTGGAGAGCTTGTGTAGATTTTATTCTGTACTTTTGAGTTATACATTTTATAGTGGGTTAAATTTGGTTTTAAGGTTGACTTTGATTGTTAGTTGGTTTTGGAGTTGACTTTATTGTTGACTAAGTTTATTTATAAAGTTAGTATTATTGTTTTCCGCTGCAAAATTCTGAATAAGCCGATACGTTTTCACACGGGCGATAATACTTTGATAATTCTCTATGTTTTATAGTAAAAAGGTATGTTATAAAAGTGAGAATTGTCGGGGTGTTACAAAGTGGTATCTAGGAGCTTTAGGTTTTTATTGGTCTTTCGTGCCAACTTTAAGTCTTTAGGCGCCTAACTAGCTAGTCACTTAAAATGAATTTCTTAGAATTGAGCTCCTACTTATTCATGGTATTCAAATTACTTTCGAAAATTCTTTTTCACGATTGCGATAGAATTTCGCATTCGAATTTAATTTTTCTTTAAGGTCCGAATTTTTTTTTTGGTATTCAAAATTTTAATTTTATGTCCTTATTAGGTTCGAAATTTTCGAACCACAAATTTTTTTTTTCTTGCGGTTTCTTTCAATTCGAAAAAAAAAAAATTTACTTATTTAAATTATTTTCAATACTCTAGTTTATTTTATTATTTTGTGAGAGATGGGTAGTATAAAAGGGCATATAGGATAGAAATATTATATGTCTGCATTAAATAGTTAGTTCAGCATGATTATATTTTTCTTCCCTGCTAACTGTTTATGTTATTCCTATGCTTTATGTTGTTGGTTATTCTTGCTTATTGTTTATTGTTGGGATTATACGTTAAGTGAGAGTACCAATTGCTTATAGAAGTTATATTTATTTGTTATAGATTCCTAGCCATGTCTGATAGAGAAGATACTAGAGTAGGGAGCTACTACAACCCTATTGTGTTGAGTGATGATGAGAGTGAGGGAGGTTATGAGTCCGACAGTGATAGCTACACTAGCCTAGAGATCATTATGCGTTATGTGTTAAAAATAGGCATCCCTGTTAGCGACATATGAAGTAATTCAAGAGTTTGATCGTACTAGAGGGCAAACCCGAGAGGACATCTACAGTGCTACTTGGAGACCTTATCCGAGTGATGTGAGTACTTCAGAGTTGGATGAAAATGGACATCAACCCAAAAGGATTCGAAGATCTACTAGATCTAGGAATTCAGGTTATTATTATTGTAGTGGAGACTCTGGGACTTTGAAGATGAAATGTTTACTCCATAAAAGTATGAAGAAAATAAGGATAGAAATGATAATGTAACTCCATAGAGTATTTATTTATGTTCTAAGGTTAGTAGTTGAATAAGTAGCTAAGCTACAATGGTTTAAATTTCCTTCTTTAACATCTTGATATTGTCGAGGAATAAGTTGGTTATTTTGAATTGGAAAAATATTATTGTTATCGTTTGAGAAATAAAAGTAAAGATTTAGTTACTCAAGTGTGCAAGAATTTATTTTGGCACGTGAATGAGAATATTTTATTTTATCTTATTGTTGTGATTGAATTTTATCCTCACATGTGTTATTCTTGATGTGAATATTTTCAGGAATGATTATATGTTCCATGATGATTTATTATGTGATATTATCATAATTTCATGAGAAATTGTATGTTGATGCGATCTTTATGGTCAAATCAAATATTGCCTTCATAGAGAATGACATGTAAGTTATGTATCGAAACCTAGAGTAGAGTTACGTCAAAACTTTAGGTCGCGCAGTAAAATGGCTAACAACGATAACGACTTAGCTGCTACTATTCGCCTTTTGGCGGAGAAATTGACTCAGGAGAGGTCTGAGCGTCCCGATTCTGCTGGGGACATGTTTGAGAGACTAGCCAAGGTTAAACCATCGTACTTTAAGGGGCAAGCTGACCCTACCTTCTTAGAAAGTTGGATTAGGAAGTTTGAAAAGATTTTTGGAGCTATAAAGTAGGTCAAGCTATATTGCGTTTGAAAGATGAGGCTGACTTATGGTGGAAAGAAAATGGAAATAAACTTAGTGTTGTGGAAGGATTTAATTGGGATTCCTTTATTTGCTGCTTTAAGAGGAAAATTTAAAATTGCTTTTATGATAAAACAAAAGGCTCGGGAGTTCATAAACCTTAGGATGGGGAGTATGACTATCTCTGAGTACTATAGTAAGTTCATAGCTGTCGAGGTCTGCACCTGAGGTAGTTGCCACTTAAGAACTAAAGGCTCAAAGATTTGAGCAAGGTTTGACTGAGGAAATCCAACCGGGGTTAGGTGATGAGACCTTTATCTCCTTAGATGTTGTGTATGGAAGAGCAACCCACATTTATGGTCTTCAGTTGAGGCGTGATAAAAAGAATGCTGTAGTGGGTGAGAAAAGAAAGGATTTTAATGCTTTGGAGGAAATCTGGAGAACTTAAAGAGGAATAGAAATGGGAATGGTAAATTTCCAAGGAAGAAATGGTCAAGACTTGAATAATAAGGGCCAGTCCGAGAGGAGTTACAACTGTAGGAAGTGTATGTAGTAAGAACCATCCTGGTAGAGACTGTAAAGGGGATCTTGCGACATATTTGTTTATTTCGTCATCCGGTATTAAGAGTTTGGGATTAGTAGACTTTGATGTAATTGACCTGCCCATAAGTATACCTACTGGAGAAGTCATAATGTGTACCAAGTTGTTTAAAGATTTGCCTCTGATGATAGGAGACTGTGTATTTCCCTTCTAATTTGATAGAGTTTAATCTGGGAGACCTAGATGTTATTCTTGGGATGAATTGGTTAGGTTTCTATAAGGCCAAAACAGATTGTGAAGCTCAGAAGGTAGTTTTAAGGAACCCTTTGGGAAAGTTGACCTCATATAGACGTTTTGGGAAATCCAAGAACTTTGGGGTTATTTTTACAATGCAAGTGAAGAAGTTGATGAAGAAGGGGTGTGAGTTATTTTTCTGTAGTGTGCAGGATGTGAGTAAAGAAGCTGGGGTAAATATTAAGGATGTTCCGATCGTGAATGAGTTTATGGATGTGTTTCCGAGTGAGATTTCGGGTATGCCGCCTGCTAGAGCTGTTGAGTTCACCATAGACTTAGTTCCTGGAACTACACCTATATCTAAGGCACCCTATAGAATGACACCTCCTGAGATGAGTGAATTGAAGACGCAGTTGCAAGAGCTGTTCGATAAAGGTTATATTAGGCCTAGTGCATCACCTTGGGGAGCTCCTGTGTTGTTTGTTAAGAAGAAAAATGGGAGTATGAGGTTGTGTATTAATTATAGGGAGTTGAACAATGTAACCATCAAGAACAAATATCCTTTGCCTATGATAGATGACCTATTCGATCAATTGAATGGAGCGAGTATGTTCTCGAAGATTAATTTGCGTTCGGGGAATCACCAGTTGAGGGTAGCTGATAAGGATATACCTAAGACTGTGTTTAGGACTCGTTATGGTCATTATGAGTTTACGGTAGCGCCGTTTGGGTTAACCAATGCACCTGCCATATTTATGGACTTGATGAATAGGATTTTCCATGAGTTCTTAGATAAGTTCGTTGTTGTATTCATTGATGATATTCTGATTTATTCGAAGAATGAAAAGGAGCATGATGAACAATTGAGGATTATATTAGTGAGCTTAGGAAGAATCAGTTGTATGCCAAGTTCTCTAAGTGTGAGTTTCGTTTGGAGAAAGTAGCATTTTTGGGTCACTATGTGTCGAAGCAAGGAGTCTCTGTAGATCCTGCTAAGATTCAAGCTGTGAGTGAGTGGCCAACTCCAAAGAACGTATCTGATATTCGAAGTTTCCTAGGTCTAGCCGGCTATTATAGGAGATTTGTGAGAGATTTCTCAAAGATAGCGAGGCCAATGACCAATTTGATGAAAAGAGAGTCAAAATTCGAGTGGAGTGATAAGTGTGAGGAAGCTTTTCAGATTTTAAAAGAACGTTTGACCTCCGCACCTGTTTTGACCCTGCCTGATGGGAATGAGGGATTTGAGGTGTATAGTGATGCTTCAAAGAATGGTTTGGGATGTGTGCTACATCAGAATGGGAAGGTGATCGCGTATACGTCACGTCAGTTGAAACCTTATGAGGCTAATTACCCTACCCATGATCTAGAGTTAGCTGCTATTGTGTTCGCCTTGAAGATTTGGAGACATTACTTGTATGGGGCAACCTGTAAGATCTTTACTGACCATAAAAGTTTGAAGTATATTTGCATCCAGAAAGACCTCAATATGAGGCAAAGAAGATGGTTAGAGTTAATAAAGGATTATAATCTAGACATCCAATATCATGAGGGGAAAGCAAATGTAGTTGCTGATGCGTTGAGTAGGAAGTCGAGTCATAGCATGAATGCCTTGGTAGTTCCTGAGGAGTTGTGTCGAGATATGCAAAGACTTAGCCTAGAAATCTTAAATCCTGGGGAGATCGAGGCAAGATTGAGTGTTTTATCATTGGAGTTGTTAGTTTTCGACGAGATCAAAGACGGTCAAGTTGGAGATGAGCACCTAGATAAGATTAAGGAGAAGATCAATCAAGGTAAGGAAGTTGATTTTAATATCCTTGATGATGGAAGTTTGAGGTTCAAGGGAAGGTGGTGTGTACCACAAAAAATGTGATGAGATTAAGAAACGTCTTATGGATGAGGGGCATAATACTCCATATTCTGTGCACCCTGAGGGTGATAAGTTGTATAAGGATCTTAAGGAAATCTATTGGTGGCCGAATATGAAGCGTGAGGTCGCTGAATTCGTGTCAAAATGTCTTGCTTGTTAGAAAGTGAAGATAGATCGTAAGAGACCAATGGGGAAAGTTCAATCCTTAGTGGTAGTATAACAATAATTATCATGCGAGCATTAGAATAGCTCATTTTGAGGCGTTGTATGGAAGAAAGTGTAGAAGTCCCGTTTGTTGGAATGATTTTAGTGAGAATATAGTATTGGGGGTAGAATTTATTGAGGAGACTGTTAAGAATGTCAAGTTGATTCAGACTGCTCAAGATAGGCAAAAGAGTTATGCCGATTTAAAGCGAAGAGAAGATGAGTTTGCAGTAGGTGATAAAGTATTCCTGAAAGTACCACCAACTAAGGGCGTGATGAGGTTTGGGAAAAAAGGCAAATTGAGTGCTAAATATGTTGGCCCATATGAGATTTTGCAAAGAATTGGGAAGGTAGCTTATAAGTTGGCATTGCCAATGAAATTTGAGAAAATGCACGATGTATTTCATATTTCCCAACTCAAGTGTTATATCCCTGATGAGCGTCATGTCTTGGAGCCTGAGAGGATCCAGCTTGATAGTAGCCTCACATATGAGGAAAAGCCTGTGAAAATTCTTGATAAGAAGGTGCGTAGTACACGCAATAAGGATGTCAATATCGTGAAAGTGCTTTGGTCGAACCATAAGTCCGAAGAGGCAACGTGGGAAGCTGAAATGAAGAAGAAGTATCCAGATTTATTCCTTGAGGTGAGTTACGAGGGCGTAACTCGTTTTCTTTAAGGGGGGTAGAATGCGATAGAATTTCACGCTTTTTACCTATTTTATGGTCCTTTGATGCATTTTTATGCTTATTCTGGGCGATTTGCACATGTTTGGTGCAAAATAAACAGATTCTCCGCATAAGAAAAGGGTGTTCATTAGTAACACAAGTGTTTTAAGTTGGCAAAAGAGTGCACATGAGTGGCACAAGTATTTCTCCAATAGGAGTTGAGTTGAAAAACTTTTGAAAAGGTGTGACTTTTCGTGTCAAGTTTCGGGACGAAACTTCTTTTAAGAGGGGTAGATTGTAATCCCTCGTATTTTTATGAATTTTCTAAATATATTTTAATATATAGTTATTTATATTTTAATATATATTAGCATTTTAATGATTTCATATTTCAAAGGTTGACTATTTAAAAGTCAATGGAATTGTTTTACTAATTTATTCAAGTCAAATATTTATTAAAGTCATGCTTTGAAAGTACTTGAAATGGTTTGAAACACTTAATGGATTTGAAAAAGGAGTTTATATGGGCTTGAGGAACCCAAATACTAATCCTAGTCATGTTAGGAGTTCAATTATCACTCCTATTCATCACAAAACTCTATTTGAAGCCCAATTCTCTTTTTTCCTAAGCCCACAAAGGGGAAACTATAAATACCCATAAACCCCAAATATTTTACCCACACAAGAACTTTATGTCTCCTCCCTCACACTCAAAACCGGCGGTGCCCTTGTTGTTCTTCTTCTTCACGATTTTTCTTCCTCTTTCTTCCTTTCTTCTTTTTCAAGAAACACTTTCTTCTTCACCAAGAAACACCACAACTCCACAATCACCACCACCACCGCCGAACTGCTGCTGCCGTCGCTGCCCTAAGTGCTGCCGGCGTCTTTTCTCCTTGTCTTTTTCTTGCTTTGGTTTGTTTCTTTTCTTCCTCCTCAAGTTTTATTCAAATATTGTATTTTTAGGTTTTGTTTTAATTAGTTTATGTATAAAAGTTATAAGTTGATGATTTATTATTGAATCTAAGTTATATAATTTGTGTATTGATAAAATAAAATTCAGATTTGCATATTTGAGTTTAAAGTAGATTTTAATTATCAAAGCATGAATTTTTAGGGTTTTGAAAATTAGAAATCATAGTAGTTTATTATAAGTTATGAAAGTTATTGCCTTTATGTTTCTAAGCATGTTTAAGTATGTTTAAAGGGAGTTTTAATAAATTATATGTTGCTGGAATTTTAAAAAGGATGTTATTAAAGGAGTTTTAAGGTTTTAAATGACTAGTATAGTAGTACTATGCTAGGAAGTATTAGTAATTGAAGTTTTAATGATGGAACCAACTTTTAAATATTTTTAAAGGAGGTTTAAAGTATTTTAAAGTTGCTGGAAATTATTTGAGTATTGATCATAAATTTATATTGGTTATTTTAGGCGGAGAATTCTCTCTAGGCGACTTTTAAGTTGGTTAAAGTGGCATTCCAGTTTGTCTACACAAGGTACGTACATACCTATGTGTCAATTGAGATAGTATCATGATTTATGGAAGGAAATTATGTAGTATCATGTATAGGAACTATGTTGAGTTCATATGTGATATTTATTATGTTGGATTCTGCATGTTTTATGTTGTGGTGTAAACATGTGGATTATGAGATTATATTCTGAGATTTATATATCATGTTTGTATGGAAGATTGATGCAAGCATGTTGGTTGGGAACTTTATTGTTATTAATTCACATGGGGGAATTAATATATTTACTAGCATTGGATCATGTTTGATCATTGTTCCCTTTTTGAATTTCACTGCTTTATAAGGACCGAGGGCGTTATTTTGTAAGTTGATATTTTCTACCTATGAAAGGTAATTTGGTTGTTGGCTAGGTTCAACAAATAAGAAAGTTGGATTAAAGTTGAAAGTAATCTTGGATTGTTAAGTTGTGTGATCACTTATCTAATCCTAAGATAAAAAGAAATTGTGATTGTTTGATGATTTTATTATTTGTGGCTTGTGAGTCATAACAAGTAATAATTAGTAAATCATGTAAAGTGAAACTGGATAGCAATAGCTTTAGACTGGTGCACGTCTGAAGTATGGACAATTAGGAGTTGGAGTACATGGTGGTAGCCCATGGCTTTTTCTAAGTTTCGGGTTGATCACGTCTGAAGTGCCTATTTTATTAAAAGGTTCCTCGATATCGTAGGTCAATTTGGAATACGGAGTCGCGCCTGTATTTCGTCTTCCTAGGGGAAGGCTGTTTTAGATGAGACAACTCGGTCCATTGTCTATTCCAATTAAAGTAATAATAATGTTGTTTAAGTTTAGTTCAGTAAAATTTATCTGCAAGTTATTATGTTATTATTTATTCTT